>JAQGAZ010000029.1:0-143002 GCA_034692225.1 Polydesmus complanatus
TCACCCCTGGCTAAATTTGTCGTTTTTTCCAAAAAATTTTGCGCCTCGCAAGCTCGGCGATTTTTATTATGTAACATGCTTGTAGGACTTATGGTATGAAATTTTCCAATACTGCAATTGTTTTTGTTATAACTTAATAAGAGTTTTCTTAACAACTTTTTTTTAACTCAAGTTTGAGGGCCCCGAATTTTTTTACCGCTTGGGGGCCCCTCTTGATTTGATCCGCCACTGGCATGCCTCAATCAAAAAATAGTACTTAACAGGTTTGACTTCAATAAGCACAATTTTTATTTCAAATACATTTTGAATTTTTATATGAAAACTTTTTATCGACGAGCATTTTTGCATAAATTTGTAATTTAGATACCGGTACTGTAAACAAAAAAACCCCCATAGTTTAAAAGGCAAATAATTTAACAATTTTTTTTTATTCATTTAGCATAATTCACGCAAATAGAAGGTTTCTGCACTTAATAAAAAGCTACTATTCAATTAATAAAAAATAAAAATAAATTACATTTTTTTTGTTGAGGTTTTACATTAATATTAATGCAATACAATATACATGTACTTGCATTTGAAAAAGTACATTAGAAGTGCGGTGCGGGAATAAGTCAATTTAACAAAATGTTATTCCATCATTTCAATTCTATCTCTCGTTTGGTAAACACATACAACCAAACCACTTGGAACTTTATCCAAAGCACAACCAAACCACGTTCAACCCCGTATCGATTTTCGAATCCAATTTCAATAAGCGCGATATATTTTCTCTATCGAAACCGTACAAATCCCCCCCCCCCATCCATGCCATTCACCCCTCCCCTCACTCGAGCGCGTGACGCTAGGACTCCATTTATCTACAACGCCCAATCAGCTCACGCTTATTTCTTTACCATCTAAATTTTTTTTTCTTTTCCCTACTTTTTTTCCGACTTAACAAAAATGGAATTTACATCTCCCATCTTCGGATTGGGTAAGTTAGACGCATAGGTACGCTACCCTATCCTACCGTACATCTCCTATAGTATAGTGTGTACCTTACACGCATTCGCGTGCGGTGGCTTTCGGAGATGTACACTACATGTCGATAGATGGCAGGCTTCAGGCTACAAATTCTCATTAAAAATGTTATTCCCCTTGTAGATATTCTTTAATACTCACTATCGGGGAAAAGCAAACGGTAAACGCAGTCGACGTAGAGCGCTATAGGTGTTTGTCATCCTCCAACCCCACCTTCATCTCCCCCCCCCCCCCAACTCCGTCTACACCCTCACTTCAGCTTTCTTTCCAACACATGTATTATGTATAAACCTAGTTGACGAATTTCGGCTGTTGACTGACTTAAGGGATTTTTTATTTCAATGGGAGAGTTAAGAAGTGAAAGGAAAAAGTGTGGGAGGAGACAGGAGGAAGAGTAAAGAATTTCAAACATTAGGATTTGAGGGTGGATTAGAAAGGAAAAAAAAGTGATGGGGATAAATGCCTACTAATCTCGGACATGAAAAAGTAATTAGCACAATGTATGTTTATATAAAATGTTTGATGTAATAACAACACCTTATTAGAGTGCGTAATGTGTAGCGTTAATTTTACAAAGTAAATAAATGACTAAATTGTCTGTCTACTGGTCAAATCAACAATAATTTCGCCCTTCAATTTTTTCCCTCGTTGAACATTGTTTCATTTTTATGCAAATAATTCTGTCAATGTGACATTGTTGGAGCAATGCTCTTGGGCATGAACGGTTTATTAAGCATAATAACGTCAGTGCTCACCCCCTTCTCCTAAAACTACGCGCATACTGCTAAATCTCTATTTAATTAATTTTTTCAAACGTTGAAATTATAATACAATTTTGATCTATAATGAATTCGAGATTAGACTACAAACTATTAATGGAATTAATTATGTAAACATTAGCTTTTAATTTAAAAATGGGAATTTACTTCTTCGATGCTTCAAGTATCATCGTATTCTCCAACTTTTATTCGAACGCTGTCATAACATTCATTCTGTTTTCTTTTCCGTATTATTTTTAGATAGAAAGCGCGGTTTTGTATAACAAGTAAAATAAAAATAACATTTATTGTACGGCGTAAAACCGCATCAAGTGCAAACCCAAGAGAGTTTCTAACATTTTATGAACGCCTCTAATTAAAAAAAAAATGAAACTCAAGTACAGTATCAAGAATTGTTAGCATTCGTAGTAGGAGTAGGTCTACTGCGTGACGTTTACATTTTATTTTAATATTTTAGTAAATTTTCTTAGGAAATAAAATTAAACGACTTGTTATAAAGTTGTTAAAATCAAATAAAAAGAAAAAGTAATAGAGCAAGTACGGTATGCATTCTGGGTTCAATAATAACGCCTATCTTCTTTATGGCTTTTACGTCGCGCAGTATAATAAAACGTCAATAATCGACAGTTGTTTACACCGCAGACAACCTCATTAAATATAGTTTACAGCAGCTTTAAAGTGGCTGCAATTTATCAATACACTCTGCCGCCAAATCTCTCAAAATTGCGGTTTCAAAGAAAAGCAAACCTCCGGCGAGATACAGTAGCATCGATATCATTATTATTATTATTATCCCTACAAAAGGTTTCAAATATTTTCATCACAAAAAAAAGTTTTTTTATCGAGTGAAACTGTAGCTCCACACAGAAATCCCCAAACCCCAAAATAGTGGCCATGCTTTTTAAAATTGAAAATTGAACTTTAAATAAACGTGACCACAATTATTTGGTAGCTACTCCTGACGTTGCATTTTGAATCAGAATGCGAATATTAGGTTTTTGAATTAATAATGAAGAAGCTACATGATCACGCCTTCCAAAAACAAAATGTTTCAATAACAAAATTAAATTACAAGAACAGTATTGTTTCCCAATAATTAAATAATACAAATATGGTAGGCCTACCTATCCTGGAAATTAAAAAAAATATATAATATATATTAATTAAAATATAATTCAAAAAAATAAATATTACTACGGTATTTGGTTGATTTAATTTCTGCTTTAATTTTATGTAAACATCAAAATCAATAATATTAAATAAAATAAAAAAAACTTATCAATTATTTAGAGTTTTCCCCACTGCTAATCTTCTAGGCAAAATTTCTAAGCAATTCAGTCTTTCTCCTTTGATTCAAATATCTTTTATTAAAAAAAATTGTTTGTCAAACAACGATAGAATTAAATTAGTACGTGCAAATAGAATATAAGAAATCTTTAAACTGTTTTATTTTTTAAAGGTATAAGATATCAATAATGATCAGTGTCAGTTGAATGCGTCGAAAAAAACCTTTGTGTAATTATTTCGCGTTTAACTTTGCCCATTGACAAGGAAATGTAGAGAAATATAATTGATTTTAATTCGACATATAATTTATTTTGTTCGAAGCGAACGATAAGAAGAGGAAGAAGAAGAGAAAAAAAAAGCGTCGACTAAGAAAGAAAAATCTATTCTTGATCTCTGGTTTCCCCGGTGTACATACTTTTATTCGCCGTCTACACGAGAAAAGCAAGAAGACGTAGTCGCGATTGTCATGGCAACCGTTCCCAAGGTAGCTAACTAAAACGATTGCATTCTTCCCCCATCTTCAACTTAAATCCTATTTAGGTGCACACGCTCGCCTTTCCTTACACAACTAATAAGTCGAGTCTATCTGTACACACGTAGACAGAATATCGGTACGATATTAACGACGGCATTTTTTTTTTCTTCTTATTTTCTTTCTTTAGCACAAATAAAAATAAAAAAAAAGAGAAGAAAAATGCAAAAACGCATTTCTTTAGATCTCTTCATACCGATCCTCGAAAATTATGTATTTCAAAGAGAGAAGGAACAATTTACGCTATCCATCACATTCCAATTTCCCACTAAGCCTTCTTTGTGGAAGGCATTACCGGTGCTAAGGACCAAAAGAAAGAAAAAAACAACTTCGTCTCTCCTCGTTCTAATTGAGAAAAGCTAGGAACTACCAAGACCGAACAATACTAAACAAAAGATGAGGAAAAAAGGATTATTTGCTATTCAAAATAACATCTCTGGTGTTCACACGCAATCCCTTTTTCATTTCAACGACTATTATCTTACGACTCTACAAAATAACATTTCAAAAAAATACTAAATTCGGGAAACGTGACATATTATTGTTAAAAATTATAAAAAATGTTTTTTAAACTACTGTGCATGTATTGGTCTTTGTTTAGATACTGGTACGTTGTATATGGGTAAAAGCTTTAACATGCAGCAATTTTCGTAAAGAACTACCCGTCTAGTATTTCAAAATATCCTTTTTATTAAATCTAAACTAAAAAAAACACCGCAAATTCAATTGAATCGTAACATTGAAACATGATTTAGTTAATTTCATCTCCCGTACCTTTTGTAAGCAACGAGAAACCCAATATGTGATTATGTGAAGCCCCTTAACAAAGGCAATCACGCAATACATCATAAAGAAAAATCTAATAACGCTGAAGTGTACGGGCGTAATGAACGTGCTACGATTTTTTGTTTAACAAAAAATAATATAAATGCTAGTAAATAATATTTCGTCAACGAAAAACTGGTTTTATCATTATAGTGGTCTCTCGCCATATTTATTTTAGCTTATACTCAATTTTTTTTTATTTGCAACAATAGAATAAACTCGGTTATAACGAAGAATTATTACTATAAATCATGAATTTTCTAAAATAATAAATTTCTTCAAAAAAGTGCGTTTAAATAAGACTGTAAATTGCTTAAATTACAAAAATTTAAAGATCTCATTTTGTCCACTACGGTATTTAAAATAAAAATAATTCACATTTTTGATGCATTGTGACGGAAAACAAATTCTTGCATAGGTTAAACCGTAAATAAAAAAAACCAAAGCCAGCTCGATTGATAAAGTAAACAATGTGGCTTTAAACGAAATAGAGTTTAGATTGGCATCTGACAGAGTTACAATGTGCTTCTTTTTTTTTATTTTCTAGTGGTAAAACATGCTCGAAAAAGTTGTTTGCATTAAACGCAATATATATTGCCTACGGACATACCAAATTTTTTTTTTTTTTTTGTCTCCTCCCATTTTTTTTTATTTTCTCATCGACAAACACGCTGACGTTAAAAAAGCCTTTGTGGTTGAATAAACTTTCCATTACAAAACTTGAGGCTCCATTCACACGCCTGCGCATCGAAATTTCTCGTGCTTCGCAAACTCTGTTCTTTATCACGTGTAATCCAATAGCCCGCTCGCTTTCACATGCTACAAAACGAGGGCGCCACACGCGCCTGCATTTCTATTCACTCGAAACATAGAAAAAGCCATTTTTGATGAAATTCTAAACACTTTTTCCAACTTCGTCTATATGTAATTTTCTTCTCTCCTCTCTCTTCCCCCACCCCTTCCCCACGTATTATTAGCTAGGATAAAGTACATAAACTCAAAGTGCTTGAGATTCCTCTTTGATCCAAGCAATCATATCGCTACTTTGTTAGCACAAGCGGCGTACCAAAACATTTTCAACAGCATCAACACCACTTTCACATTTAGAAAAACTTGCAACAATAATGCACTCCACAGATTGTTAAAAAAAAGTTGTTTGTTTACATTAAATAGATTCAGCACTTTTAGCATTCAAACCGTGTAAAAAAGCAATTTCTAAAATACATATAATGTCGGATTTTTTTTAGATTAAGAATTAAAAATTAAAAAAAAAATGTTTTTAGATCACTGTATAATATTACAATCTTTTAAACGTTTAAAACTTCATTGGTATAAATTATTAAATCTGACTGCATTTATGTATTTTTATTTGCTTACATAATTTTTCCATTTCGTTACAAATTCTTTTTATAAAAATATATATTTTTTTAAAAGTTAAATTTATTTTTAAGAAGACATAATTTGCAGATAAAACCCTCATAGGCTTAAACCAGCATTACTTTTGTAGTTTGGTTAATATTTGATGATAAAAGTATTATGATGAATGAAAGTTTTCCATTTAAAATACTTTAAAATGCAGTGTACGCTGCAGGAATAAACCTTTTTATATATGAATAAAACTTTTTATATTTTAAAGACAAAATGTCACAAAATTGAAAACACAAATCTGTATTTATATAACTTAAATAACTAAAATCAAAACCTCTTTAAAAATTTCCACTGCCTTCAACTGAAATCTGATTCGTTCTTGATCATAACGCCATAACGTTGAATAAACCAAGTTTTGAAATGCAATCACGGAGCAAACCCAAGATTTACCCTAAAGGCACACATCGATAAAGACGGATTAAAGAACGACAACAATATAAAACGTTTAAATATATCTTTTTGTTGTGTTTTTCATATATCATTTCGATTCCGAGTACGGTACCAGAACTATAGAAAAAATTTCGTCCAGATACTACCCTCCGATAAGAGGTTATTTTTAGGATGTGTGAGCACGTGCAACTGTTCAATTGCAATATAATATTTATTTCTCGAAACATCGATATCGGTATCGTTGTCAGAATCGACTTTATCGGAATGTGTGTAAAACATTAAAATGCTATTGACATTAAGCACATTCGATAACCAATATTGGGAATCGTTTCCGGCAAAAATTGGCGAGTGTGTGGGTGCGCGCGCAATTCTCGCCAGAAAGCATCAATAAAAATAATAATAAAAAAAAAATTTAAAAGATACTTAGGAGGTTTTGCCTTTTAAGCGCCAATAAAAAAAATCCATTCTTCACTGAATCGCTGACAGCTAAAACACTTTCATTACATTTTACTTTCCTCGCTTTTAACACGAGCGCAGTTTTTGGGCTCTTAAAACTTCGCAATTTTCCATATAGGTCCTAAAGGAGTTTTTTGAAATGGTTTATAAATAAAGCAGGTAAAAAGTATTTTTTCAAAAGAAAACGTTTGTACGCTCGAGTGAGCTATTGGCTCTCACGTCCCTCGCTTTCAAAATTAGCGGATGGGAGAAAAAAGCTTAAAAAACAACTAAACCCAATCGTTTCAAGCTCCTTAATGATTATTTGCAACAGTAAATGACTTCAATCTCTATCTCTTCCCTCCCCTCGCTCACTTTTTATCAAACGAAGAAAAGTTCTAGGAAAGAAAAAAAAAAAAAGAACCATTCGGAAAAACTAAATTAGTTGTTCATAAATTGGGTCGAGCTAAATGTCGATCGACAAGCCGAAAGTCGAGTAATTTCGCGATTGGCTAGCAATCTTTTCCTTGCCAAAATCTAGAAACAAGAATGCGAAAAAAAACACTTAAATTGTGGATAAAAAGACAAGAGTGAATCTTCAGCCGTTCAACTTCACCACTTTGCTAAATTAACTCACTTCTTTCGCTTTTAATCACTTGAAACCATTTTAAATACCTACAAACTGTTTTAATTTAACGCTACAAACACATGTGAGTTTGAGTTCAAGGACTATTCTATTATAAAAAAAAAACCACTCAGCAGGTAGACTTTATCTCATCGATTCCAAGTAATTTATTGAAGCTATTTCGATCGACAGATTTACCAAGTGGCTTAAAAAGATACCGTCATATATTTTTATGCAAAAATCGCAAAATGTAAATGTTATATTAAATTATATAAGGTAACAATACAAAGAGCATTAAAATAAGAATTCTATATAGCACGCAATAATTTATACTGCAGACTGCTATACAGCAAATTGCAATAAAATGAACCTTTTGTCCATAATTAAGTACCTTACGTTACCGCAAAATAAGGTACAGCAATATAAACGTACTATAAATTATAAAATAAAAAAATTAATAATGAATGTTAATGGTTTCCTAAATATTTTATTATCTTTTTCTATGCTGTTTATATTTATTTTATTTTTATAAATTAAGACCATTTATTATTCAGAGTAAATTAAAAATAGTACGTTTTAGGCAATACACTACTAACTGTTTTAAAAAAAAATATTATAAGGTTCTTTCTAAAAAAAAAAAAACATTTTTGGTTAGAAATTTAGAATAATAATTATTACCGGTACGTTCCGCTATTGTAAATATAAAAAAAATAACACAATTTATTGCAGCTTGTGTAAATAAAAGGTGTTGACAAATTTAATATAAAATATCTGCGTTTTATAGTATAAATAAATCTTAAAATAAATAAATAATTAACAGCTGTTTAAAAAAATGTGTTACATAACTAACAACCCTATCTTATCACCGTTATTTTCAAAAATTAAATTTCTAAAAATAAAAATATATATGCCTACCGGTACAGTACATGTAAATAAAAAATGTATATTTTCAAAACAGGAAAAAGATCTATCATAAATAATACTGTAACAAATTAATAATTTCTCATTAAGGATTCATTTTTTGATAATCTTTACAAAATCCGCTCGCTTTCTTATAGTTTCCGCTTTTCAAGCGTGAGATATGATTAGTGCCATCAAACGATTATCCCACATATTAAATTGACGTTAAAAATAAAAAAATAAAAAAACATCGGCGATTGCAAATCGGAGAACAGATTGAATTTGCCCAAATGTAACTATTATCGTGATGTAATCGGCGGTTAAAAGAGTGCAAGTAGCGGGACAGATGTTTATTGTAAACAAGCATACAATTAGTCGGATGTGGCGCTGAACGACGGTGTCAAGTTGGGCGTGATGAGAAGCAGATCACTCCAATCCTAATTCCGGATTTAAAACGCGTGAAAATCGTAATTAAAGGAAACTCCGGTCAAAATCTTTTTTTTTTCTTTCCATCAAATTATTCTAAAAGGAAGGACTAGTTTTCTTATCTTTCTCAACCTAACTTAACCTAATGTAAATCGATAGAAAAGATTGATGACCCCTCACTTTTCGACATAGGAGTAAGAGTGGGGGTTTGGGGGAGGGGAAAGCGCACGTTGACAGTCGAGTTTGTGAAACAAAATCACGATTATCGGAAGATGGCAGTCAAATTGAAACTCGTTCGAGTGTAGTTTCGTTCAAAAACCTTATCTCGTGATAGGAAAACGAAAAAGTATATTATTTTTCTTCCTTTCTATCACGCTTGACCCTACCTCATTAAGCCAGTCTATTTTTTATTAATGCACAATCGTTGTTTCCTTTGCTCTTTCCACTCCGTCCAGCCCGGCAGCCGTTCGCTTCATTTCCAAACGGGGGAGGAAGAAGCTGTTGCATGAAATCGATGGAACGCGGAGACAGGATATTGCAATCGTCTGTTCCTGACCTATTCTTCACCAACCTCTGACCCTAATTCCACTCCATTCCTCATCATTTCTAAACTTTCATAGTGCACGACACGAATGGCAGTATATCGCTCTCCCTCCATCATTTGCATCTTTGATTTCTTTCTGGTCTCCATTGGATTGCCATTCTTCTCCTCTTCTCCACCCACAGGAGACCATCATTTTGATGCACCTATCCGACTGAGCGGTAAGTTATTTTATAAGAAAGAGGCCCTTGCGAGGGAGACGAAAGAAGACACCGCGATTTCTTTCATTTTGTCTTGATTAACGATACTGAATCAAATAGTGTTCGTCTGAAATACCCTTATACACAATTATTATTACGCTATGTAACAACACTTTGAAAGTAAAACTCACCAAATACAAAAAGAAGAACCTCTACACAAGTTACTACCGGTATCCATTCGGATTGCATATTTTTAGAACGTTGGAGTTCCAAAAAATACTTTTAAAAATATTACATTAGTAATGCTTCAAAAATATTCTAAAAACTTTCGGTTATGATAAAATTCAGATAAGCTCAGTTTTGAATTTATACATCACTATCTTAATAAAGCACCTTATTAATTATTATGTCTCTCACCAAATTTATTTTTAAATTACTTAATTTTGTTCTAAATATGTTATAGAAAACTGGTTGGTACGAGTCTGCATCCACACTTTAGAAATTTCTTCTTATAATAGAAGAACAGTAATAATAATTATTGAAAGTAAGCGCAAGTAGTTAGTGAATTTTTCTTTTACTGTTGAGATTGCGTTGTGAAGCGCAAGCGCGATGAGGGTACAGGAAGGACGAAGGGGAGACGGAGTTAGTTTCCCATCAGAAGACAAAAACTAGAGAGTGAGGGGTTCTGCAAATAAATTTGCCGAAAGAAAAGAAATGGAGAGAATGTAAGAGAGCGAATGAAAGAGAAAGTGTAATGCACGTGAAAACACAGGAAGGAAAAAATCTCAGGAGAGCAAAGATTAGGCTGAAAATGGGATAAAAGAGAAGCAAAATAAGTGATGAAGAGGAAAAAACGTAGGATGGATGAAACCAACAAGACTTGGGGAAAAAAAGAAAACGAAAAAAAATAAATAAAAAAATCAAATAAAATAAAAAAAGAAGAAAGTTGCATCCGTCTTTCATTGATCTTTTATCTAAAACCATACACCTTAATATTGAACTGTTATATAGGAATAGCGCGGGCATTGGATTGGGGTTGGTACTTTTGGTAGGTAGGTATATCTTTCATTCCAATTACACTCTCAATATCCCGCGAAGCCACCGGGGTATACGATTCAGCGAGTCTGCTAAGAAATTTCATCAATTACAAAAGATTCGGCTGCTGTTTACACGTATAGAAGTCAATGCTGTAGGACAACTTGTAACTGCCATCTTAAAACGATTACGTGTTGGAAGAGCAGATCCAGCTGTCAAAAAATTTCGCACTTCTTCATTTCACGACTCAAGTCACAACCGGTTGTCACGAATGTGCCGCGTGTGCTTGGTGACAAAAAAAAATATCGCTCCTATTTTACCGGCTAGTTACAGCTTCGGTAGAGAAAATTTACGCTAAATTAAAGAATCACCGCTGTAATCCCAAACACCCCCAAAAAAAAGATTTAATTTTTGCAATTTATTATGAACCGGCAGGCTACCAGTATTTCTAAAATGATCGTAAGTTTACAAAAAAATGAGATTCGAAATTCAATAGGAGCGGTAATAATAATTATTATCTTCTTGAAATTTTCAATTTAAATTAACGCAAGCATCTTTAATCTAACTAAACATAAGAAATAATTATCTAGAACAAGCAAACAACCGCGCTAACTATAATACGCGTGCGCCTACGTAAGCCATCAAAATAAAATGTTAATCACTAGTACGGTTTACAGTTCCTTTGCGCGATTATGTTTTATTCGGTAAATGAAAACAAGTCTTTGTATTTCGAGCGGAGAACGAGATGGGTCTTTTAATGTAACAATAAAAAAAAAGTCAACAGGGCAAAATTAGTCACGAAATAGCCTGAATTACGATGTTACACAAAAAACCAATCAACTTTTTATATCTCGAAATCCCATGTTGCTCTGAGCGCAAAACTATAACGGTAACTAGAAAAAACTTCAATCGACTTGATAGAAAAATCTTATCAAATTTTATAACATCGCATTTAGATAGCGGTAAAAAATCGAGAAGAAAAAAAATTCAATAAAAACTTAAGATAATGTATTAAATATTAAAACGCTGTGGCAAATTTCTGATGATTAGTACGTTCAACTAAATTGCAGAATTAATGTTTTCAAAAATCTACACACTTCAGCAAAATTAGTGATAAAAATTGACACAATGACGATTTTGTTCATAATAAGATTTTAAAAAATGAATGACAATTTTCTCAATAAAATTCCCATCATCTAAAACGTTTTTATCCCAATTTTTAAATAAGTACAGTAATCCTAAAATAAATAATAAGATACAAAAAAAACGCTAAAATAATATACAGTACTTAAAATTTAAAAAAACACAATTACATCCCAAAACTATGCCTTTGTTAGATTTTTAAAATACCCTAGTTCGCTCCCAGCAAACAAAACCGGTATATTGTAATTTCCTGGATCCAAAAAAGATCAACTCTTGCGTCAACCTCTTTTACTCTACTGTAGCTTTCTAGAGAATTTTTTATTTAAAAAAATAAGCAACCCGCATCTTGCTGGTGTTACTGCTTGCTATGCTGGTTACTTCCTTATTAGCTGCCAGTCGATTTTTTTTTAAAAAAATAATACAGTAATCCGCTCTTGTGTTTGAACATTATAAAATCGGTCAATTTTGTATTCTGTATTCATTAAAGTGCAAATATTGCGTCCATCTTTAATACACTATTTCATTATTTCAGCCTGGCGTTTAAACATCGTAAATTAAAACTTAAAGCTTATTTAAAAAATGTGCAAATTACATACCGGTACCAGTACATTATTTTTAAATTTTGCAAGTTTGATACTATCAATGTCTTTTAAATTTAAAAAAAAAAAAAATTTTTTTTTGACTGGCGCCAATGTTTCTGTTCAAATACCGGTACCAATATCTATGTAATTACAGTAATAAATAACTTTTTTTAAATTCTTCGAGGCTCAATTAAATACAAATTATTATTATAACTCGTCTATAGTTAACCTTTGCTTGCTACTCGTAAAATAACTTACGTAATTGCAAACTTTTTGACTTTCGCCTAACTGAAAATAAACTTCATAATAATGCCTATTCATCCCGGCGTATTTAGTACAGTGAATCTAGAATAAAAAAATTTAACTTCTTTCCTTTTTTGATACTGCATTCTGGAACACGATTCGTTTCTCGATTCCCCCTTAAAAATGATACAATGTAGTATCGGCTGTTTAGTAGTATCCCAATTAATCTGCTCGTGTGATTATATTGCAATGCCAAGCAAGCAAGACTGTAAAAAACAACATTATTGGGATTCCATTAAGTCAGGTTTATAGCAGGATGAAAACGACGTTGGTGTATTTTTCCTTTGTTACCTAAGATGTCGTTTATCGCCCGGTGTAAAACTGAAGAACGGTTGGCTTTTCATGGCGTTAGATGCTCAATTTCAGTCGTTTGAGTTTCCTTCGTAAACCACATTCAACGATACTGTATAACAGTATAAGCCATAGACGACCAAACTTTTTTTTTTCTCTCGCTCTCTCTCCCTTATCTTTGCGTCTAAAACATTCGTCGCTTTCTTATTTTTCCATTATCTTTCCCTAACGCCATAAAAGGTATAAGCTATCGATTCTAAACTACTAACGCTAAGCCATAACAAATATGATTAATAAAAAGTCGAACATCGTGGTGTAGATAACGCTTGATAATAAGTTTCGGGATAGCGGTAAACCAAAAAGTTAGCTCACCAACATAAAAAAAAATACATCAAGTATTAATAGGAAAACTAAACAAACGAAAATTATGCTTCTAAAAACTGCAACCAAAAATAACTTCTGATAAGACATTAAAACGGTTAATGCCGAAACTTTAATTGAGCGTTTGTATTCAAAATTTTAAATTTGCATTAAAAATGATTCATTTAAAAAGAACAATGACCACACTTTTTTTATACTACTGTAGTACTGTAAATGTACAGCTTTAACTTGTATAATATTTAAATTTGTCTAAACTTAAAACATAATCGTGTTAATTTGGGAAGTAATAACATAATAATTACGTAAATCAAAATCAAAATCAAAAATAAAATAAAATAGATAGTTTAAATATAAGCTGTTATTGAAATCTATGAAAAATTTAAAAGAATTTAGCTGTGGGCTCAAATAAAAAACGTATTGAGGTAAGCCTCAGATTAGAATTGCAAATCAGGTACGAAAATAAAGCTTAGTTCACACCAAACTACAGTATTATGCATTAAAAAAAGCCTACGCAAAAATCGGAAGGCTAAGAAGTGCCGATTGCAGTATTATGAAACGGTACAACATAATAGAAAATCTCAAAATCAAATTATTTTTTTAATAACAGATCCCACAGAGATTCAAAACTCAAACAATAATTAATACTGCTTAAATCTAGTAATGCATGCTATCATTTACATAATTATTATCCACGTATAAAATCCATAATGTATAAAAAAAAAATCAGCCTCATCCAACAAAATATGATTTCAAGTTTCAAGTGTGACAATGGCTTAAGTCAATTTAACATAGAAAATGATAAAAATGAAAAAAAAAACAGTACTTGAATGTCCTATTTTACCTCTGCATTGTTATCGGCTAACTTTACATTTAAAAAGAAAGTATCTAAAAAAAGTTTTATTTCTTATAGAGATATAAAACAACAAAAGTAACCAAATGAGAACAACAGAATTGAACAAACCCCGAACAAAGTTGGTGGTAAACCGATCTACTAAACTTTTTTTTACATTTATTTAAAAAAAAAAAAAAAAACCGTCTCAAACAACGCTATTTGCTTTTGCCTACGATCACAGTCGTAATTCGATCGTGTTTTTTCTTTCTTTTTCTTCTTCTTTTCTTTATGCGATTCGATTGTAAAAATCCGAATTGTATTCTACGTCTACACTAAGCTAAAGCCCTCAAATCCAAACATGTTTTTTTGTGGATCGAAGACTATTTACCGTGCTTGCGAGTCCGCTATTGTTATTTTCATTCATTAAAATCCAATGTATTTGCCCTCAGCGTCACGACCCGGAGCCTTTTGTTTCCAGCAGATTACACTGTGTTGCAAACAAGTTCGCAGATGTGCAATCATTATCATTACACCACCCACCCGCCCACTCCTTGTTAATCCTTTCCCGTGTTCCACTTGGACATTTTCATCGGCTCGTCCGCAATGAACAAGTGACGTGTAAGAAGCGAGCCAAAAGTCGAATGGACATAGAAACAAGTGCCTGGCCTACAACGTGATGTAAACGTTGTAAGATGAAAAAAAAAAATAAGAGTAACCATCGAATGAAAGAACGAAACTCTTCTCTTCATGGTATTGAGCGTCAAGTTCTTGTTAGATCCAAGTCTGAAGTTGGAATTACCACGTCATTTTATCCTTGTTGACAAAGAAAGTGGAAAGTAAGAAAAACACGGCTTTAGCTGCATAGTGAGAACAGCCGGTAGAGTTGAATAACGCAAACCCGGCGTTGATATTACGTCTTCTATCTTCAGAAAACCAGAGAGAATCATCATCAGAAGAAAATAAAGAGAGGAAATAACAAAAAAAAAAAAGGAACTTCTTTTCTCTACGTCGGTTTATAGAAATAACAATAAACGCTGGCGAGAATTTCGCGGCTGACACCTTTTTGTATATTATGTCAGAAAAACAAAAATAACTAAATTCTGGCCTAAGAAATTCTCATGCTGAACTATTTGCACTAAATGATATTAAATAGAAATAAAAACATTATCAAGATTTTTATAGCAATAATAACCATAATATTAATTAAATTTGTTATACGGTTATCCTAAATTGGAAAATAATAATTTCCCTCTTACACGTTTCAAAATTAATAATTTAATCACTGAATGCAGAAAGGGCAAACGTCAGCTTTCTAAAAACAAAATGCTTAAAATGTTTAAATACAAAAGATAAAAGTAATATTATTTTAATGAATAAGTTTTCTTTAAAAAAATGTTCGAAAAAATATGCTATTTCTGATTTCCACGAAATATAAATTTTAAAAACATCTACTTGAAAAATCAACACTATCAAATACAATATAATTTCGCTAATAGTGTTGCGCATTATCGAGTACGGGATTTTTTAAACTTAAAAATATACTTTCAACGTTGGGACATCGATAACCTAGTGGCAATAGCAAATATTAACAAAATAGAAATGAGAAAAAACTTAATTTCAAGCTTTAAATTTTTTAATGCAGTTATCGTTTTTTTTTACTCGCAATTTAGATAAATTTATGTGCTTGAATAAAAAAAACGATGCCTTATTCTAATAGGAAGGAATTTTTCCCGTGCACAATAAGTTGAGAACAACAGTAAGACACAATAATGTTAAAGATTTGCGTAAACTCTTGACATTTTTTTCTTCATCTTGCCAGTGAGTTTTATTTTTTCTTTTTTTAAAAAAAAAACAATGTATTAAAATATACAGTGCTTACACGTAAAATACATCTGTTGTAGGTAGGCAGAACAATCCTGCAGTAACTGTTTACAACGAGTTTCCGCTTGGCGAGCAAACCAATATAAATGTTAAATACATTTGCCATCAAAAGAAAACTTTTTTTGTCTCAATATTTTTCCCAATTTCTTTGTCAAAATAGCAAAGTAAAACCTCCAAATCTTCCCTACTTCATATTTTTTATGCTGAACTCTTAAAGTCAACCAAACGAAAGTTTTTCATGAAACTAAAAAAATTCATCGCTTAGTAAAATATATATAAAAAGAAAAAAAAATTCTAACCGTAAATTCGCATAGAAATCTGTCGTAAAATTTCAAAAGCTTATACTCGTATGTGCCGCTTTTTAAAAGGTTTTTTAAAAAAAATATATATATATAACGACTATGACGAAATTGGCTTTTATCGACATGTTCTCATTTATCATCTTCACATTTGATGTCTTGTCATCAAATAATTAAAACTTTCAACAAGCTATTATAATTAACTACTCGGTATAAAATTTAGGCCAAAAATTTAAAAGTTTTTTTAGATAAATAACTAAAACTTAAAATGCCTAAGGTACGTAAAAAAAATTAATTTACGAATAGTAATGTAAACAGAGTAAACCAAAATTGTTACAAAAAATTAAAAAAAAAACTAAACAATAGTAAAAAACCCATTTTTTTCTTATTAAAATGTTATAAAATAACAAAACAAAAATGAAAAAACAAATCTTTACCTCAATAATTTTTATATACCAGTATTTAAAATTTAAAAAAAAAGCTTATTACTCCACAAAAAGTTAAATACATGTACAATGTATGAAAATATAAGGAGTTCAATATTATCAAAACCTCCAATTTCAATAATAAACATTTCGATAGTAACATCTCGGTCACCCGTTACTACTGTATATACATTTATAATTATTAGTTTATTAAAAAATTCACATAAAAATTTTTAATTATTGAAATTTGGATTGATGTTTTAATGATTATTATGAATAATGAATTTATTAATGTTGACTAATTACGATTAAATTTCAATGCTGTTAGGTAAATTTAAACACCTCTGGCAGCGTAAATCACTTTCCTTAAGCTATTATGTTGCCAAGGAAATGAATTTTATTTATAAAATAACGTTACTGTACTTTAAGTATAGGAAAGGAAGGGAAAAAAAAACTTTTGCTTTCTTCGTCGATCTCGCGCAAGAAATAGTAGATCGAAGAACCAATCCACATTTTATTCCCTTTTTTTTTATCCAAGGTGCAAAGCAGACGATCTACTTTCAATAGAAAAACCCAATACAATATTCATGACTGCCATAGGGAATTACATGGCAGGAAACAATCAATTACATTACTCCTATTTTCCTATAAACCCCCTTCAGCTGTTTGTATGCACACACACACATAAACATGGAGTCTAATGGCACGGCATTCGCCAACGTATTCAAATCCAGGAGGTGCACATGCGAGCGGAGAAGATACAAGTAGAGGGTGATCGACGTAAAGCCCAAATAACCTTTCAATAAAATCGCAGGTGATCACGTGATCTCATTGCAAATGCACGCTGAAAATCTGATGTACGCGCCATTCGGATACATTGCATAATGCTTGAGCAACACGTAGATCCCTGCAGACCGCGGACAAATAATCATTCTACGACATCCATCATTCAGTGTTTACCTAGTGGAATTTGAGAGAAAGAAAAAAAAAACGCAATAAAAGTACATTTCTTCTAAAAATGCACGCGCTTGCGTTTGCTTTCATTTCTCTTGAGAAATATGTTTATTTCACTTCCATTTCTGCTGCAATCACAAATTTTGTTTCTACTTAACTCGTTCAAATATCAAATACACAACAAGTACTGCACCCCCATCCTAACGCCATTTTTTAACATCGGAGAATCGGTTCGAATGCGTTTATTTTTTTATCAATAGATTGGTTTGGATGAAATGCATTAATCTCGAACCTTTCCAAACAATCAGATAAGCCCAAAGGGAATAGTGTAACAAAATTAATTATAGCGCTACAATGACAATAAAACTCATTAAATTTCGCAAATGTTTTATCAGCTTTTGTGCATACAAAAAACTTATTTAAGTCATGTTCCTTACCCTGGTAATTAAAAAATAAAAAATTATTATATGGGCCTACTGTAATTTTAAATGAATTTAATTTTAAAAATCAGATTCTAGCCTTTATTTATATGAAAACGAATAATGCACATAACAGCAAAAATGGGTAATTCTGGATTTTTTTTTAATTTGAGTTAGGCTTCGCTCCCCATGTAAACTTGTAACAACAACGCAAATTTAATCAAATAAAATTTAGAATTAAAAATTGAGTTTAGAAATAAAATGACTTACTTTGCCAACAAAAAATAATTAATTTTTAAATGCAAAAAAATAATATCGGTGCTGTGAATTCAAAGATAAGTTAATACCCAAAGTGAGAAACATAATTTTTCAAACGTTTTTTTATGCATGGAGTGGACTACCGTATTAATTTTTATTTTACTGTGACTGCATGTGTAACTCCTAAAAACTGAGGTTGGTATAACTTTTATATTAATAAATACAGTTAGCTCAATCATAAAATTAAAAAGTAAGTTTTCTTATTAACAATAATAATTTCGATGACTACCATAACTAAATGAAGTTATTAGTAGTTGGTTTTCTGCTAATAAAATTAAAATAAAACAGACCAACAAACGAGAAAAAATTAATTGCTGTAATTCATTAATTAAAATTTATTCGTAAAATTAGTTGAATCTGGTAAACGAGGGCGTGAGTAGTGGGAATAGTTAACGCGCACATAAAACAGGAGTATCTCCGGTACACAACGCGCAATGCAGAATAACGATAAGAGCTTTGAGACCGCCACAAAATTGGTTCACTGCAGTCATTGTTGGGATTTTAATAATTCACAGCTATTCACGTGTGCGCTGTTGGAATAGGTTGTAGAGTTTGAGAGTAGAAGTTCGGCGACCCTGAGGAATGAGTCCAGTTTTAACGAGTAATTGCTTTTTAACGCGATGTAAAGACCCCTAACAGTAGCTGGAGTCGGCGTCAGACCCAGAAATGGAACCCGAGAGACAAAAATTTTCCCCGTCTTCAATTTCAACGCCAGATTAAATACGAACATAACCTTACACGATAAAAATAAATTAAATTAAGCGAGTAACGCTTTAACTTCCTCAAATTTTCTCCATTCTTTAAAGCGACCTTACCAGTCTAAATTTAGTTTAATTAAGAGCAAAATTAACAGTGGCCAAAAAATGAGCGCTCAAGCTTCAAAATCTATAAAATCTAACTGCAGTTGGGGAAAATGAAACAACTTTTACGTCGTAAAAATAAAAACGGATTTTAACTTCTAATCCAGTTCTTAACCACTTTAGCATTTTGTTCCCATTAAACGTTATGGGGAGCCTTGGTATTATTCTTAAGGTTCTATCAAAACCGAGGAAATCTACGTACTGTAGGTATGCAAAATTGCTTCTCCAAAATTAGTTGTTTAAATTATAATAATGTGTTAAAATAAATTCTAAGCGCCATGTACATAAATACTGATACATAATACCGGTAACTTAAAAAGCAAATTAATTTACAAACAATAGCTAATACAAGAAATGTTTAGTAAAACATTTATCGCAGTGTAAAATAAAAATGAGTTGCATTATTGAAATCTTATTATGCTAAATGAAACATTCTTTAAAGATACCATCCAATTAAATAACAAAAATATAAGCAGTACATCCATAAACTCTTCTTAAAAAGTTATTCACAACTTTTCTACAACATTTCACGTTAACCCAAAATGAAAAAATCTAACTTTCGCTGGAATGTTTTGCCATTTTTGGATTACCCACCACAATTATAGCACAGGTTTCGCCTCTAGTGGTTACTACCTGCTTTTTTCATCTAAAGAAATGACTCGCATTGTAGCGGTTTAGAAATAATGATAAACTGAAAAGCAGTGTTGCTGAATAGTTTAACAAAGAGATTTCTACCCAGGTTTTTAATGAACTTTGAAAAAAATAGTGTAAATATATCAAAAAAGTGTGAAAGTACTGTAAATGCAGTGGAAATATGTAGTAGGTCTATATATTTTTTGGCAATAATAAATTGTTTTTATCATAGTAGTTAAAAGTACAGTAAATAGCATTTGGCGGTATTGATATAGATTTAATATCTAAACGAGCTAAATTTATAAAAATTCATTCAAAAGAATTTCAATAAAAAAATGAAAATAACCCACCGTAAGGTTACACTGAAAATATAAGTTTACTTACAATAGACATGTGACAAGTAGAAATCCGCTTACCAACAGAAAAAATTATAAAACCACGCAAGTAAAACAAATTTATATATAAAAAAATATATATTTTTCTTATAATACGATCAAGTTTTCCATGATCTTGCTTCACTTTTTTTTTTTGCGCACTTTCGTAGTCATTTTAATTTGCAAATTTCACCGAAAATAGTACCGTAATTTTTCTCTTGGGAAAACGTGTCAAACGAGGCTTGCATCTATTCTACACCACGTACCACACGTGAATTAATGAATTAGGGCCATCGAAAAAGACTATAGGCATCCGTCTTGACAAAAACAACGAAAGCATCGCATTAACAACTCCTTTTCTCCGCCTTGAGTATGATTAAACGATGTAAAATCTGATTTCAGTCAACTTGGAATAATTACTAATACATAAGATTCGGTTGAACCTTCATCGTAAATTTTACTTAAGGAAGATGAACTTTTCCGTTGTGTTCGAGTCGATAGTCTTCAAGACGAAAAATGCGTGCAGTTGGAGGAGGAGTGGGTGGTAATTATAAAGGACGGAGGTGTCCCTTTTCTTTTGTTTCTTAAGTTACATCTACACTAGGCCTCTTTTTCTGAGCGCTTAGCGCATGCAATTCAAAATAAAATTGCTTGCGTCAAATTGAAAGTTGCAAATTGAATGCAATTTAGCGCTTCATCGACAAGGTTCAAAGCAGACAATTAACTCTATCCGTGAACACCAGATTCCTACACCTCTCAAAAAATATTTTATTACTTAAAAAATGTGCAATTGAAGTAACAATCCAGGAGTTAAACAAGCGTCAAAATTGCACCAAAAAAGGCATAGTATGGACGCAGCGTTACGTTTTTCCCTTGCATTAGTTTATGCTAAGCAGTTAAGACGGTGAGGTAAAAGCGAAGGCGAAAGATTGAGAGAAAAATAAAGCAAGTTTGATTAATGGCATCTTAGAAAATTAAACCACCAGAGTGAATTTTGAAAGCTTTTGCGAACCAAATTATCGAAAGCGCCTTCTTCTTTCTCGTGTCTTGTATCAGGAAATACACTAATACTCCCCGCTAATACATTTGTTCTCGCGTGTAGAAAGGTGAGCTATGTTAGTTTAGCGCATGCCGAGAGCCAAATTAAAATCTTAAGCCTGAATAAATTAAATTAATTCTAATTCGCGACATTTAGCAAGTGAAAGAAGAAGAAAAAGAACGAAACTGGAAATAAGAAAAAAAATGAACGCAGTCGCGCGATTTTCCTTCGCGTCAATTCGCAAGAAAGGCTTTCAACAATCGCGAATAATAATTTCCAGAGCAAATCGTCGAATAAGGTAGAGAGCAGAATAAATAAATAAATTTGAATATACGAAGGAGAAAAAATATTATTCAATTTTCTACAAATAATATTTACCCGAGATGACGCCGAATGACGTCAATTGCGATTAAAAAATGTCGCTCCGATCGAAAGTCCATTAAAAAAGCTCTCAATTAATTAACCTCAGTTTGAATTTTTTTTTTCTCTCTTCTTACCAATTAATTATTATAAAAGAATATCATGGAGCTATTTCCGAATTCAATTTCCTGAAAAGAAAAATTTTTTTTTTTTTTTTTTACTTTTCTTCTTTCATTATTTAGATAATAAATTCTTCGACATTTCCATTTAAAAACACAAGAATTGTATATCGATCCGCGTGCTTAAGATGCAAAATATGCTGAAATTAACTTTTTTTAAAATAAAAAAAATAAATAAATAAAAAGAAGTTTGTAGCACTCAAGATTTATGCTGCAATAACGGTTGGAGAATGAATGATCGTATTAGTTGAAGCATAATGCACTGTGGTGGATTATAGCAACTGAAGGATTTCTGTACACCCGACATTCATACCACCCACTCCATATATTTTTTATTATTTCCTTTAAATATTTCAATACAATTTGAAAACATCAAGCCAAATGTATATTAAAATTGTATCTTCACATTGGCTCGTAAATATTAAATTAATAATAATCAAAAATTTCGAACAATTAAGAAAAAATTGTAAAAATTGTACCCCGCGTGTTTCACATTTGTTTATATCAAAAGAAACTTTGCGGGATTAGGAATAATTAAATAATAAGAATACCTGACTTATTATAAATTTTGCGAATGAACAAAAAGTCATTAAAATTGAATTGTCTACAAATAACACAAATAAAAGAAAATAAATAAAATAAAATTTTCCTATTTGCCACATTTTTTTTTCAAGTTTCTACTAAAAGAAAAACTTCAACAAAATTTTAAATGTTAGATGAATCCTTGTAACTTAGGAATGCGAGACTAATAAAAAAAATACAGTTATCATAACACCTTAGATGCGATTAAGATAAAAAGCTAACTTTTAACTTTCAACGTCATCTTAAACGCAAAGTTTCTGTTAATCTAAATAATTTTAAAGCTTAAAAGCTTTAATTAATACCAAACATTTAATTATTTTAAATAGTTATTTTCGATAATATTAAAAAAATATATTAATACAAATTATTTAATTTTGTACTTAAAAACACAACGTCGTTAGCCTCCGTTCCGTCGGGCACTCTTAATTAATTTTAAATACCAATTATTGTTTGTTTGTTTTTCATTTACGCAAATTGAAATGTAATGTTTACGAATGTTTTTCATGGTTTGTTTTTTTTTTACATTTTTCCCTCCTTTTTTTTTATCTAGGCTCATTTTCCAAGCATTTTGAGCATTGTACTTGGAAGATTTTTGTTAAACCAAACCCCCCGTGAAAGGTAGCCTACTGTACGAGTATACTGTAAATGTACAGCATAATAATTGTTTTCTATGTAGCGCACCTTTGTAATTAAATTTACCAACAACGCATTAATGTATTTTTTAAAATAAGAATAGATTATGTAGCAAAAAATATTACCGTTATTCAGAAACATTATTTAAAGGCTAATAATATTATGTTCCACACCAAACAATGTTGAATTTTCGCTACGCGCAAAATGCTGGTTAATTATCATCCGTTATAATATATGGGCGAGAGGAAACTCAGGGAAGGGGAAAAGAATTTATTTTTATTAATTTTTGATTAAGTAAAAAAATATTTGTAATACTGACTAAAGAAGAAAAACTTGTATTAATTAATCAGATTTATAGATATAATAATAATAATCAATAGCGTACCTATTTCAAATAAAAACTAGATAATTCAGCAATCTGTTTCGTGTCTACTGTAAACAATACATTCGTTTGTTTATTGATTTCGGTGCTTTTGTACGGTTCATCAAACACCGGAACTAATAAGTTAAGAGGTCTTCATATAAAAAGCGCTAATGGTTGTAAAAACAAGTGTTAAAAAAAACCTCGCTCGCCATAAACCGTATGGTTGGCAACCTAAAAAAAAAATGCAGCAGCAAAACAGAATAAAAAACGTCATCTACCGTAGTGATAAAAAGGTGCTGTTAAGTAGAGACAGCTGCCACAAATAACTAATGTTATGATGCGATTTCTCGTTGTAAACGGTTTACAGCAAACAGAAGCTGAGCCAATGCTGAGCAGAGCTGAGTCGAGCCGCAAGAAAAAGATTTGCGGTCGCTTTGACCAGCTGTTTACAAATGTAGAAAGAAATAGCAAAAATACATCTACGATTTCAAGATAATAGATGACACGAATAAAGTTCTTGACAAATATCTCTCTATAATGATCCCTCATAAATTTGAGCTTCCGCTTCCCCGCGTGTGGTGCGGCTTGAAAAAGCATCAGGTAAATAAGGGGCATTGGACGGATTGACAAATGCGAAAGCGACGCAATAGTCAACCGTGTCAAAAGCACTTCGTCAACGCACAACTTTGCGATATGAAAATAATATGAAAAATACCGCTTCCAATTAATCCGAAATGTTGATTAAAAAAAATAATTATTTAAAAATACAAAAAGAAGTTATAGAAACGCATTTCAGGAGGAAATAAATACTAATTTCAATATACAGTACAGTATTGTAAAAAAAAAAATTTGATGTCTTTATTGAAGTCTTTTTATACCGGTACTGACTTATTTATTTATTTGATTAATTTTTTGATTTAAAATTTTTTTTTTTTTATAAATTTCAGTTTAAACAAAATTACAGCTAATTTAAAATTCTTAACAATTAAATGTACGGTAATTTTTTAATCAATAAATTTTTTTAACAAAAAAATTTTAATTAGACGTTTGATAAATTTAATACAAATGTTTTAAAAATTTATCAGTACCGGTATTACGAGTATCATTATCTTAATGCTCTTTTTTTACTCTGGCATCGCCAACAAATTTTAAATACGGTAATAAAAAAAATTAAACTTTTACCATAAAATATGTTTTACCTTTCATTATCGTTAATTATCGTTTCTTAATCGCTATAATTTACAAGTACCGGTATACTGAGAATGCATGCTTTAGTTATTTAATTATGATAAAAAAAAATTTGAATCAAGTGTAAATTTAATCTCGGACAACTGACTTATTAAAGTTTCTGCCTGAAAAGAAAAACAAAAAACTTTTGACAGTTCCATAGCTAAAAGATAAAAATATTAATAATAAAAAATAATAATATGCTACGGTTTGCTCACATGAGCATAAAACTATTTAAAGTTAATTTAATCTAACCGGCATTTATTTTGTTTACGTAATGAATAACACTACCCAAAAATGTTTATTTATATTTCGTACTTTACTCCCAAAAACCTCAAGAAATCATAAAAAAATAAATAATTTTTTAAAAAAAAAAAAATACCAGTCGTTTAAACCATTCGCACCCGGAATGAAAACTAATCAAAAAGCTTGCCTGAGAAAAATGAAATGGGTTAGGTAGAAGCAGTGCGAGTGAAAGATTGGTGGATGACTCCTTTCTTTTGCCTCCTGGATACGGTAACCATAACAACCTGGCTGCTTTTTCCTTCGTTTAAACCAGATCTCGCCAACTCTTTCTTTTCTTCTTCTCAAACTAAAAACTCGAATCTTCCAGTCTCACAGATCAGAATTTACAGATCGCTAAATTTGGGGTGGAAACGTACGTGAAGGTTAAGGCGTTAAGCTCCGTTATTCAGTTCTACCGGTACATACCAATAGACACCTTTCAAAACTCCGGCTTCAATCTGAATACGAAAAACACTTCATCGTATTAACCAGACGCCGCAAAGGCCGTGACTCGAACGCCTATGAACGTCTTTTTGGCGAATGAGCGATGTTGCCGGCGAGAAACTGCTGTAGAATTAATGGGCGCGTTCGCCCAGCGCATAAGAAAAAGAGAGGGAAGAAAGTGAGAGAGAAAAAAGCGAGCATGAACATTGGAAAAACGCGAATATGGAAATTGCTAGGTTGAAATGTCAACAATATAATATGTCGAGTAGAGTTAGCTATATAAATTTACGGAAAAGTCAAATGCAGCATTTCCATCATTTGAAACAAAAACAAATGGATCGTGATCGACTACCAAATTGATCCGAATGTATCGGTGTTTTCGAGTGGAATTACAATATCGCTTTCCATTATATTTGTGTCCTGAAATGTGTCAAAAACAGGGTTGGACAAAAAAAAAATATTTTTTAAGCTCAAAAATTCTGTCGATTAAAAGTCGCAAGAAAAAGAAAGAAAACTCTTTCCCGTCATTTTAAGTGTGCGCAAAAGTTTTTAATTTAAAAAAAAAAAAAAAAAAATCAGCGCTGAAAAACAAATAACCGCGAGGGTCTTTTTCTCAAGATTCCTTTTCTAACACTCCAAAATCTCTATAGGCGAATCTCAATACTTTTTTTTTTTTAGAGATATATAGCGTTTGCAATATCAGCCCGTTGTTTATTTGAGAATTTGAAAACAAAATAGATTTGATATTGACGTTGCCGCACTCGATACGTGTGTGTGTATATATATACGTACACGTGATGTGGCGGTACCGCATCGTCTCGACATCGCTTACTTTTCAAGTGTTGGCGACCAAACAACAACAAATTATACACTTGAATAATCTTTCGATCGATACAGGTATCGTAGCCTACCAACGTCAATTCAACGCGCGCGCTATACTTATCCGACAACTTTTTTTTCCCTCCCCCTTCTTTTTCTCGTATTTGATTTTTATTTAAACAATAAAGAGGAGGTTCGTTTGAAATCGGCTCAATTTCCAAGTACCAGTTTCAATTGAGAAAAACAAACTTATCGACTTAGATAATTGTAAATGTGCGCAGTGCATCGAAGTTTTAAGTACTTTTCAATAGCTGTTCAACTACGCTGACCAAATGTTCAATAAAACTAACAGTAAAATTCTGACTCTTTTAATTTCTAACAAGAAAGCTACGTATCTTGTTTCAAAAATTCTTATAAAGGTCGATCAAAATGCGTCGATCAAGCATGCGTTAATAATTACGTACGGTACTCAACTCAGGAATTTATTTATAAAATTTGTTGTCAAGTTTAGATCACCAGTCTTCAACTCCAACGATTAAACATGTTTAAAATTCCAAAACACCGGATTTGGTTTCGCCTCTAGTCATAAAACTCTCTGCAGTAAAGTAGATTTCTGATTTCAAATTTGAGCCAATTGTTTATCATTGGTTTATCATTAAAAATATTTTTTTTAAAGTTCGTTCAATAATAATTTTAAAGCCTGCAAGTTTTAGCTTTCAAACAAATCTGGAAAATACCATCACAAATTTTGACATTTAAATGCCAAACTGACGGTAAATTTTTATATTTGGGCAACTTTTTAAACAATAAAATGCTGCCAGTTTTTGAATTATTGAAATACGAACAATCGTATCCTACTTTTATTTTTATAAATTCACCATGAATCCCTTTTCCAATTCCATCAAAAATATTTTTCATATTTAAGAGCTTATTTTATTCCGGTACAGTATTTTTTTTATCATATTGAACATTTACGATAAGGCTAAGTTTGTTATAAAATTTTAAATTATATAAAAAAAAAAGATGAGTGTGCGTGGGTGGCGTGAAGTAGAGCAAGTAAAAAAATATACATAAAATATGTGGCACACACAAAAGGTATATTTTTAGATCCATTTTCTTTACAAAAGCGATATTACGAAGCAAATGCATTCATGTTCGCAGCAAAAGTTGCATCACTACGCACTATACAACATAATAAACTACTCAAAAGAACGGAAATATCGCAAATGATGCTTGAATTCAATAGCTATTTTTCCGAAACATTGTCTTTAACGACAATCAATAATCTTTAGCCTAGCGAGAGCGAGCATTACCAACCAGAACAAAGTTCGTTTCGTTATGAACGGCCTAATTCCGGTGTCGCACTCATCAAATGTAACTGCAAAAATCATCAACTATCAACTTATCAAACAAGGCCACAACGAGAATATACAAAAGATGCTCATGCGGAAACTTGGTACTAATCAATACTGACGTCTAAAAATAAAACCCGCAAAATGAGCATTCAAATTTGAAGACAGAATTCCATCCTAATAATTTTTTCTTGATAATATATTGTCGATCAGTTTATAAATGCACGAGCGTGAAGTGCAAGATAAGAAAACCGTAAAAAATATCATTGAAGATTGGCTAGCAAAATTAAAGATAGGTTATGTCTAAGTTTGACTGTTTTAAAATTTTTATTAAAGATAAACCAGCTTTAATTTTAAAATGCATAACTGAAAACGGAATAAGCAATCAAAAATTAAATAATTAATAAAAATATTGAATAAATTTAATATTTTAATGATTTAATACTGTATAATAAATTTATTGTAATATGATAAGAGTTAAAGAAATCTCTTTTCAGGGCCTTTTTTTACCCGATTTGAATTTCCTATTCAAACCGTGCTACAACAAAAATGACAAAATAATCGCATTAATTAGAAAATCATAGAGAAGTATTAAAGAATGCATTTTTACTCTTAAAAAAATAAGAAAAAAAAATCAAACTTAGAAAATTTTTCCATTCATATGCGTTTATTTTAAAAGTTTCAGCAATTGCCAACGTGAACTGCATAATATATAAAGCAATTTACTGATCAAAAAAAAAAATTGAAAATAGGAACCGAATTTCTATAAAAATTCGCGTTACGAGGTCCTTCCAAAAATCAATAATCCTTCACGCAAGACACGAATTAATTTTTGAAATTTATGTCAAATGTAAGTCGGGTGTAATACGCGCTATATAAACACAAATCTCTGGTTGAATCTCGTAAATTCGTAATGGTTAAATGCGACGGTGTAACAATGATCCAGTCAACAGATGAACATATTTTTTATCGATTAAATTAAGTTGGGTTTATGTAGGAGTCGACGTAATAGAATGAGTGTTTCTATTCCATCCAGACTGATGACAGAATCGCTCAAGCGCTAAATAAGAAAAAAGTCACGTTTACAGTTAGTGATTTTAGAGACAGCGTCTCACCTATTTCGCCTTCCAATACCCATAAAAATAAACCACAATTTCAAGACAAAAAAAGAAGAAGAAGAAAAAAAAATAATAATAAATAAAGAAAAGAAAGCAAAAAAAAAAAATTCGAAAAAAAAAAAAAAGTATAGTCTCACTAAAGCATTCTCGACACTTTGGTACGCGTCGCGAATGATGAAAAAATCTCATCACAGAGACCGAAGTTCAACCACAATAGAAGACACCTATGGGATTTTTATAACCACGAATCAAAAAGAACACGCACGTACGTTACGTACACAAAACGATGTAATGCCGGTGCTCAAAGGAGTTCAAAAAGCACTTTTTTAAAAGAAAAAATAAAACTTCAAATAAAAAAGAGATAGACCAGCCAATGGAAAATGATGCTCGAGCGTATTTTTAGGAAAACATAAAATATTGAAAAAAATTACTTCAAATCCCTAATCACATTTCAATCATAAAATATTCCAATAAAAAAATTTAAAATAATAACAAAACCTAATATAATCAGAGAGATAATGCTTAAAACTTTTTATTTAATTTTAAGTTATAAATTGGAAATTTTTTTTATTAGATGAAAAATAAGTTTAAAAAAATTACAAATTTAAGCCCAGTATTAGAGGCTTCTGTGATGAGGTCCCCTTCTAGTGCAAAGCGTAAACTTTGGTCAATTACAATGCGCCACTATTTCACCTTTATTCCGAATACAGTATGAATACTAAAGTGAAGAAATTCTGATTTGCGGCTTTTTCACGTGAAATAGTCGTCCTCAGGATTGCGCAAACTAATCGTATGACTCATAATTAAATAAGCGTCATAATTATTTTGAAACTTCAGCAAAGCAATCACGTGACATACATAGCATAACCGTCCATAAGTCCTTCGCGCTATCTGTACCGGTGCGTAAACTATATTCCATTTGCCCTATGAAAAATGAATCCCTTAAGTTGATTTATGTAGTAAAACGGCCTATGGCGCAAGAAATAAACGCGGCAAATAGAAACTGCGCGCATTTCCCCAAAAAAAAAAAAAAGATTTAGCCCAAAGCTAAGAAATATTGCTCTAAATAAAATGCGAGCTACATGTACATTGAAAAGCCCGTTAAGTAATTATGATAAAAAGCTCGTAGTCAACCAACGTCTGAGCTAATACTGTGTACGCGCGGAAGAGTTGAAATTTGGAATATTGTCGAGCTCCATTGAACAGATGAGCTGATATCCTCGGGTAAACCATATTTTTGCCTGTGAGCAACAACGGTAACAGCACAGATGTACTGTATACTGTACTATAATTTTTTTTCCCTTTTCTTTTCCAGACTTCGCAACAAATGAAATAAAAATTTGCCTGAAACGAAAGGATAAACTCGCTACGGAAAAGACCTTAGCTACAAACTGAAATGGAAATTACTTTATTTGCATATCTCGTCTAACCTAACCACATCTGGACAATTTCAATCGTCACACTCCAATAATGCATGTAAAACACCAAATTATTATTAGAAAAAAATCCTGCTGCGCTTAAAAAAAAATCCTGCTGGGTTTTAAAAAATCCGCAATCCCCTGAGTAATATTATTAAGGAAATTACGTTTTATTTTATTCATATGAAAGTTTATACCTAACAAGGGCAAAATAAATAATCCGTACATACTGCACTTTTATATCGGTAATAATAGTTATAATAAACTCTTCATTAATTTTATGTTTAAATACTCATAATATACACAAGTACAAGAAAATAAAATAATATAATGTGGGCCTATACCACTGTACTGTATACTGTATTGAACACAAAATAATTATTACACCGGTACACATTTTGTACCAATGATGCTTTTTTTTATTACTCAAAAAATAATTGGAGTGACCTGCGATTACGTCTCTAATTTATTATTATTTTTAAATCAACAATATCAATTTAACGTGCATCGATTAATAAAATTGAATGTTGGCATCGACTGCAAAATCATAAAATAAAAATTACGTTAATTAATAGGAGAGTTCTGACAGGCGTAATAACATATATTTTCGCTCGTCGCACTACGAGATTTATTACTTTCTAATCGATAAATACGCAACTAATGCTAAAAAATTTCCTCTATATCTCAATCTGCCAAATTTCTTCCCCGATCAACTTTTTGAATCGGTGAAGCATATGCAAAAAGTGTGTGTCTGCCAAACTCTCATTTTTTTTTTTTTTGTGGCAAAATGAAAATAAAAATGGACGTTGAATTTGCGCTCATTCTTCCGACCTCATTCACCGTCGAATGATCAATCGGTTTATCGAAAAGTGGAGGAAAATAGAGTGAAGAGGAACTGGGAACGGGCACCGGTATCGATCAGTAAAAGATGGATGACAACATGCTAGCGATGACATAAATGGAGAGAAAGAGGAGAGGGGTCGGTCGACGATCCGGATAGAGAAGATGAGAGACTCGGCTGAGTTGCAAATCGAAGTTTAGACAGAGAAATGTATGAAAGAAAAAAAAATGAGAAACGACTCGAGATGAGTTGAAAAAAAAAAAAATGAAAAGTAGGGAGCGGGGAGAGTGGTTAATGAGTGTAACGACACAGTGTAACAGTATACAAGTGCTTTTGACAAGAGAAAATCCCCTCTCTCTCCTGTTTAAAATTGGACGTCGGGGGTGGATAGTAAACAAAAAGCAGAACGGCAAACAGGCGTTCAAATCCGTGTGGGAGGTATCGTAATTACACGCTTGCGAGCCCTGAGAGCCAACACCGTTCCCCGTTAGGCTTAGCTCAGCACTGCTCAGGGTGATCTCACACCCGGCTGTGGATGAGTGAAAGATTGAAATCGAAAGGATTGGTCTCGTGCGAAATGCAGTCACGGGTAACAGGGATGCGGAAGGGTGAGGAGGAGTGATGGAAAATGAGTTTCAGAAAATCAGCATAAAGTTAGGACCACTAATCAACCCTCCGGACACTCGTTCGCACGTCTCTCGGTGATACGTATTGACACAACCGCCCTCGGTCACCACCGTGCATCATAATAAAATCTTCAATCGATAAAAGAGACGCCAAAAATGCGCCCAAGCAACGTCATTGTAAACACAATCCTTTAATTAGATTTGAAATCTCAAATAATAATAAAAATAAAAAAACTGAAAAAACCCCATAAAATGAACCTTAAAAAAACGTGATTCACTTTGCTAAACTCACAAAGGTAAACATCGACATTATTGCTATTGAACGGAATTTCTTTTTTTACGTTCTTTTATTTAAAATGTGACTGAAAAATCAAAAAAAAAAAAACTCAAGAAAATAAGGTACCATATTAAATATTATATTGAATTCATTAACATCATGATAATGCGAGGGTCGTTCTAATTTTTGTTTTAATTAATCCGTAGCGTAAGACAAAACAATAATGTGTGCACACTGCACATGTAGCCTACTGTAGTTTATATTCTAAAACTTAGAAAAATCAAAAAAATAAAGATGTGTGTAACTACATGTACAAAAAAAATTGTTATTAGCCATAAATTAAATTGATCTTTTATACTACGGAGTATTAAGTTAACACCGCTTAGCCCTTGAATCAAATTTTTTTAAAAAAATAAGCATTAAATAAATTGTGTAGAATTAGACATAAAATACGAATAGGAAAATTAAATACTGCGTAAATGTAACTTTACAAAATAATTAAAATATAATTAAAAAATGATTAAAATATTAACGTTAATATCTTAATCTTTTCTTATTATAATAACTATTCTACTGTATATAAGCTAAATGACTACACGCTTTTATATTTAAAAGCAAACAAAATACAAGTACTAGGATAAAAACTGGATTGTTTTTAAATAAAAAAAAAACCTGATGGTATCATTTTTGAATCTGTACAACGTTTTTATTTTTATTTCATATCTTAGTCAATATCTTCGAGATTCGTATGTGGTCCTTTCCCCCTCCAATCGTTTTTGTAGTCTTCCCAACTCAGACGCCAACAATTCGATAGGTTGCGACGCACTCTCATCAACTTCAGTTTCGTTACATGGATGGATGAATGAATGACTAGCTATTAGAACAACACTAAAATGTATCCATACAAGATTCCTTATCAGAAGAACATCGAATGCTAGTATATAGGCAAAGTTCAGTACGGTAAGAGAAAAGCGAGGGGGTAATCAATCATCCACGAGACCATAACAACTTTCGACACAGAACAGCTCGTAGGTAGCACGCTGGCAGTGCTACAATGACACATCAGAGGCCGAGCACCTTCTACAGTCAAACTGTGCCAAGTCTCGATGTTTGGTAAGGATTAGTTGGAGGAGGAAATCGACAGATGGGTGAATGATGAGGTTCAAATTTTGCTAAATGTAAAGTACGCGCTGGAGGGTGTCCATCAACGATGACAAAATCCAACTCGAATCAACAACCATCGCGCATCTCGCATAACAAAATCTACTCTGAAAAAATTCAAATTAATGCCAGTACCGGTACCAATAAAGTTCATCTACTGCTTTATAAACGATATTTTCTTTTTTATTAAAATTTTTAATACCGGTATTATAATTATGACATTGCAATGATTGTGTCGTGAAACGTCTTATAAAAAGTAATTATTTTAGTTTTAATCGGAATACATGTACAGATTTCTTGAATGCCAACAATTAATAATTGTTAATATAAAAATTTTACAAAAATAAATTTTGTTTTGAAAACTAGGCCCAAAAATCTATACCGTATTTCTCTATGAGTCTATAATTTTCAATTAATTTGCATTTTTCGTACTGCTGCTCAAATGGCATACGTATTCACCAAATGACCTCACTAGTTCATTGAGTGGCAGCTTTCACCTAGGCGTCACACTTAACAATACCTACATTTTTGTAGAGTTCAGTGGAGGAACACTTTCTCAGCAATAAAATTCGGTCAGTAATGCTTAAAACTTGGACAACACAACAGTGGTATAGGTGCCATGATTGAAAACTGTTATTAAAAAAGTTATCACAATAACAATTTCGGTATCGATAGATTCTACCGGACGTATTTAAGAAGTTTTCGGAAGGAGTTTCAGGCATTTGAAACTAACTTATTGATTCACCCACGCATAAAAATGTCATTAACTTTTGTATAGAAAATTTATAAATTTAACAAAAATAAATTTAGTTCAATATTTCGTTAATATCTCATGGAAAAATGAAACCACTTTACAAATGCAAAGAATTTGATAAAAAATCAAAAACTTTCAATGCTGAAAGTATCCTAAAAAATGATTTTCATGTTTCGATTATTTTTGTTGTAAAGTTTTCATAATGGTCATCCGCAATCGAGCGTCATCATCTATTATGCGCCATGCATTCTCATACGGAGTATGATGGAAACCGTTGACATCGGTGAAGCGGTGTCAAATTGTAATTCGGTTTATCCCTTTTGTGTCGAAAGTGTCATGTACGCCAAACATCAATGTTGTACACCTCAGAGTACAGTTCGGTTCCAATAATATAATGATAAAGGGAAAAAGATCACAAAATGATCAGATGACGCAGCAAATTTTCATCTTAGAACCGGTTGAATGCGAGTGTGAAGTCGCCGAGGGTTTCGTTAAGTCTCATTGGTTGATCCACTGCAAGGCACGGCCTTGCATGAACAACCGATTTGGTGACTTTGGCTTTGACATTAATTTCATTACCGTAATGCAAATGTCATTTGACAGTCATTTTCATTTGCTTTCAAAATATGCATCCGGGGATAAACGCCATAAATCATTTGTTTGAGTCACGTCTTTTCGCCCCAGCGTTTTGAATATTAATATTAAATTTCAACAGATTACTTTCAACTCCACAATCGTAATAGAGATGATAAACATTAAATAAAATATTGTTAAATAAATATACCGACGCCGTACTTTATTTTAAATTACTTTTACCGTAAGAAATAGAAAAATAAAATAGTGCTGGTGATATAAATTTTGTGAAAACGCAAACATCGTACGTTTCCACATCAAATACCAATATGTTCGGAAGATTTAATTTTTTTTTCCCTGTAAAAAAAAAAAAAAAAGTCTTCGGATATTTTTTGAATTGAGTTTCAAATGCCTCGATAACTAAATTACTGGAAAATGTGGCGACCGCGGAAGAGCGAGAGAATTATTCGAAAGCAAAAGAAAATTACAACTCTTCGATGATGCAAAGAAGTAGATGTAAAACGGCAATTTTTACGAGCCAAACGGCGCCTTCACCGTCAGCCAATTTTTAAAACGTATGTCTAGACCGCATACAGTAGCTCGAGTCAGAGTCAAACTGAGTACATGTACAGTACAGGCAGAAGAGCAGTCAACGTCGGTCGCCTTAAGCTTTTCTTTCCACTATGGATTTAAGGAAAAAGAATTAAATCTAAAAATAGCGAAATAGAATTTCTGTATGTGCTTCTAAACGGGCTGACTGCGTGCGCAACTCGGAATTTGAAAACCTGAACGATAATAATTTCCTCCGAGGAAGAAAGTTCAAGTAAATTAAATAAATTGAAATCCTATAAGAAAGAAGAGTTTGTGTGTAAAAACGCCGAGACTATAACGATCGCATTTTCTTTTGGATGAATGTGCAATGGCCCAGATATGATGCATTTCAACCGTTTTAGGAAGATGAAATGGGCATCAACTTAATGTTACTTGTCCGCATAAAAGCTAAAAGAATAGTACATTATGACTACAGCGCAAAAAGTAGTAGCTACACGTATCCTGTACATAAGAATACACCCACGTAAAATATTCCGTATCCACCAAACAAAATTTCAATTCTGAAATCAACTCTTATGAAAAATGACGACGGGTGGTTCCCAGATTATACAACAATAACAACCGACGCAACCTCCACGTTAGGAATGCATTCAGCAAATTGGCCCAAAACAAATTCTTTTTTCTTATGTAGACATGCACAATACATTGCGGCAATCATGCAAACAGCATTTTTTCATGAATTTGCGAAAGCAAAAAAAAAAATAAGAGATGGAAAAAAAAAACCCACAACAAAACAAAAGAGTCGATGCTCCGACAACTCATGTCTACATATCAAAATTAATGAATAAAATAGTGCGCACTAAGTAAAATGCATAGCCAACGTTTGTTATGCGAGCATATTATATCGTATGGTAAACAAACAATAATAAATTGCAAAGTCAAACTTGTTCTATTATTCGGGAATTCTAAGCTAAAATGCCTAAAGGCGCTTATTTTACTATCAATTTATTCAAATCGTAAATCAGGTTTGAATATTTACATTCTTTAAAAAAATTCCAAAATTTTTATTAATGCAGTAATATTATTTTGATCTCAAAATAAAGATTTAGCCTATTCTAATAAAAATGAATTTCCCACATTCTACAAGTTTTTTCATCTCTTTAAAAACGTTTTACAAAATTTCGTAATAAAACAAATCATAAATTATGATTCTTTAACAAAATGTAATATCTTAAAACAAAATTAAATCCTACATTTTTTTTTTCTTTCGAAATAATAAAAATAAAACTTAAATAATAATCTGTAGATAAAGTTAATATAAATAAAACAAATTAGTAATAATAATTCGTCGTTGAAATAATGTACACTGCATTTGTAAATAACTGAGAAACACCAAATAAAAAAAAAATGCAAATCGACGTCATACTTAAAAGATTTACCGTTCTTATTTTCAAGAAAAGACGTTTCACGCAATATTTGCTACAACTTTCACGTTATTTCTACGTATATTAAAAATATCTCGAAAGGTTTCCGCTTGGAGTTTAAGTAAATAATGTAAAATATTCAAGTTTCTACGCCCCAGCGATAGCTTTTGAGCGTTCGGTAATAGCAAGCAAAATCAGCATATCATAATATTTCGTGTCGAAAACAAGTCGCTCACCACGTGCACACGTGTGCAGATGGAGAAAAGCAGAGACAGAATTCCATTTATCAAACGCCAGCATTTCTTTTATTCCAAACATCAAAATACTGTATACGCCGCGCTATCGCATTAAAGCTGTTTTATATTCGACCAAAGCTAAACTACGGAAATTCCGAAACATACTAGTGTATCTTCAATATCTTAAAGTAGAATCGATTTCCGTATAATGCTCCTGTTCACTATTTGGTATATTTAAATTTGGAGAAACAAAAAAAAAGTAGTAAAGTATCCGCGCATCACTGATAGATAGCGTGGTGAGCAGAACGACTTTGAAATAAGTTGCAGATCATCATCTTCTCTTTTCCAACTTTTACCTACAATTTCACGTCAAAATATAAATACTTCTACTCCTCGACTCTCTCTCTCTCTTTCAAATTTAAGCTGACTTTTTATAAAAATTTGCGACATTTCCTTTGACGCGAAACCAAAATAGCGAGAGAAAAAGTTTTGAATGATCAATCAATCAATATAAAAAAAATTTTACACTCGATTGCTCACTTTCCCTACGAATAAAATTCGCGTTATGATTAATGTTTTTAGGTCAGGCTCATTCACATTGCATAAGTTTCTTTGCATCAGCATAAAACGTATAAAACACATTTTTAAGCAAATATTTACCAATAAACTAGAACTATGCAAAAATAGCACTTTCCATGATAAACAGGAAACAAACAATAAAATTTAAAAATAATTTTACATTTTGAGCAAATTTTTTTTTTGTAACAAATTTGTCCATTTTTATACTCTGAAAAAAAATTATATTTGCATGTAATGAAATTTCAGCACAATTAATCAATTCCCATTAGATAAGTTAGAAAGCCTACATTTGCTTTCCTAACGCTTAACCAAGGAAACATTTTTTTACATCCAAGAAATATGCTTTAAATAATTATTGTCAAATTACAGTAATATTTTATTTGAATTTATTTGCTATTATCAATCTTCGTTGAATTTGTTGATTAACGTCAAATAAATTTAATTGTAATATTACATTAGTTTTTATAATTTTGCATTAGCGCGCTTCAATTAGTTTACTAATTTTGGTATTCAAAAAAAATTATAGAATCGCCATGTGTATGTGTAATTTAATGAAAAATCGGGCGACATTTTAATACATTTTTAAAGATGAAGTCGAAAACAATAGGATTGTTTACTTGCAGCGCTATTTCCTCGAATAAGAAATCACAACTCTCCGGAGACAGTAGCACGGTAAAACGCAATGTACGATGATTGATTCACGTTCCCCTCCACGACGCTGATTGATCCCGAAGGATTTCCGTCATCTCCTTAGCAGACAGCTGAACAGCGGAAAAACACGAAAACGAGTCTTCGGCCGTGTATGGCTAACTGCCACAACTCCACCGGAGGAAATGTTACTTCCCCTATCAAACTTCCAAAACTCCTCAAGGAGCTCGAGGCGCATATCACGCTATCTTATTCAAGTGTTAACACACAGAACACCGAACTCGAACCGAACGAACTCTAGCTCCTGTCTTTTTTTTCTAGACCACCAAAACCTCTTATCTCCAGCCTTGCACAGTGCAGCAATTACTGCAAATTTCATCTTTCATTCCCTTGCTTTAACCATATTTTTTTTTATGCTTCGGTCTCTTTATTTTCGCGCCTCGCGAGGATCCTTTTTCTTGATTAAAGCACGCAGAAACGCGGAGTAAAATAAGAAACATTTTAGCTGCCATAAGGACCATTTGGCTAGACATGTGATGGAGGAACATAAAAAATAGCGTTCATTGTGTAGTGGAAATCTTTCATCCAAGACATCGCTTCTGAGTGCAAATAACGGTATTTAGATCTGATGGCAGAGGTGCCGACATGTCTCCCAAACAACTTTTTTTTTTCTTTCTCTCAGTGTCAACGATAATTCCAAGTCGGTTCAAAAAAAATGCAAGTAGGCCTATAGTCCGTAGCTTTATAGAAAATCTACTTATTTGGTAAACACCACCCAGAGTTAACAAAATAAATTGCAAATAAAGACGACATTTATAATAAATCGCAGACATGCTCTTAAGTACGTTAATAAATCTCTTTTTACTTGACCATTTATGTACGAATAAAATAACAAAATCATGTAAATTATAAGAAAATTATATGCAAAAGCAAATATTTTCAGTCTCATCTTAGAACTACTTCACCATTACTCAGGAAGTTCTTAATTTTGCAATCACTTTTAATATCGTCAATGTCTTTGCAACATTTTAAAACTTAATATACTCGTATAAATTAAGATAATGGACGTAAAATTAAACTTACGACAACAAAATTCGAACAAAATCTATACGCTAGCCCACTGCTAAAAAGTCACAATATTGTTGTTAGAACAGTTACTTGCTTGTATCAGACAATAAAAATCATATTTTCTACCAAGTAATCAAATTTAAGTTAAAATTTTAAAAATTTATAAATTTTTAATTACATACTATGGTCTTAAAAATGGTCTGTATTTTTTTCACGCATTTTTGATTTCGCACGATATGGCAATTATAATTGAAATATATGTACCGGTAGTACAATTTACACGTAAACGACATCGTTAAATATTATCAAATTTGCTGAAATACTTTTTTGAAATACAGTAATTGCAACTGAAAAAAATCGCAATGGTTGCTTACTGCTAAACGATTCTCAACCTTCAAAAAATAAAATAAATCAATAAGTTAACAACCTCAATAAAACCTACTCGTGAATATTATAAATATCGAACAGTATGTAAACTACGAGTATATAATATTATGCTATTGAACAAAAAGCCTCTGCACCATATCATTACAATTTTAAGTACAATAGAAGCAAGAAGCATTTAAAGGTCAAGAAACCAAAATAACAATACTGTAACTATAATTTTCCAATAAATTTCCTCCTTTTTTATCCCACTTAATAGAAATTACTTTCACCCATAAAAATGCACTAACTTTCTTTTTCTTATATACTGTACAGTACCTCCATCTCTGTTGGTTTCCCGTATTGTATGAGCGTTTGGTTTTCAGTTAAGTTGATTACTTTAGGCTTAATTGCTTAATACCATTTTCGCTAAGTTATTTGCAAATAATCCTGCTACTATATTTCATTTAATCTTCGTAATACCAACATGGTAATACAGACTAGCTCAGAAAATCCAACGAGAAATGAATGTCGGCTCGATATACAGTACTGTACAGCATTTATATTACGAGTTAATGATGTATTAAATTTTTAAAAATAATGCTGTATTAAATTTTTAAAAATAATGCTGTAAATCAATTATTTTACTTAGATTCTGTAGACAAACAAGTAATGTATGCGCATATTTAATGTAACTTTTACTCCTTTTAGCGAAATTAATTAATGCGCTGAATCTTGATGTTGGGCGCAGTAGTTGTAATCTTCGTGATAGAAAACTACTCTACGTCATAGTTTAAATATTATCGAGGTGCAGTGCAACACATTAGTGCTTCATCATTCAAAGTCAAAGTTGTTGAGTAGTTATGACAACAACGGCGATAAACATCATTAGAGATCAAGTCATCAACAAAATTTATATCGCAAAAAAAAAAAATAAAACTTCATTGATTTCGAAATTAATACTATAATTATATTTTTCCACTTAAAAAAAATTGAGTTTTTGTATTAATCACTATTTTTCGTATTAAAAATTTTTTTAGATGCTCAATCCTAACGTTTCAAAAACAGCTTTAGAAGTTTAGATATTACCAAAAATTAAATTACAATTTTAAATGAATACTAATTTAAATTCTACAATAAATAATAAAATAAAATTTTATGATCGAATTTGCTGCTACAAAATTTCCAGCCGTATTAAATATCCGATAGAATAATGTATTAAGTTATACTTATGTACATAAGATCAAGATTTAACGCAGAAAAAGCGTCCATAAGCGATAAGTAGGTAGCAAAAATCGAAATTGCAATCATTTATCATTTTTTTTCCTTTCATTATCGTCCATTATTTATCATCGGAATGAAAGTAAGAACGAAGCAACAGTGTAGAGAGAATATCGTATACAAAGCCATTATGGTTAATGGACAAATTTCTCAAAATGTCATACACATGACTAATCACGCACAATATTAAGAACACTATGACGTCAAAACATCTCCTGCACTCAGAAAATTCGCATTACTCTACACCTCAATTACATTAAATATCAAATTAAAAAACCTCCAGAAATTAATCACTAATTTATCCACCGATTCTGTGAACGAAGCATTGTTCCTTTAAAAAAAAAATGCTTTCTTATAATTACCTTAAAAAAAAAACCTAAAAATTGCAGCGATAAAAAAAGCAATTTTCAAACCCCATTTTTTGATATCGACATGAAAATGAATGAAAAGCGACTTAATTACTTTTAGCGTCGAAAGTGTGAAAAGGAAAAAAAAAAAAAAACACGTTGTTATAAGCAGATTCAAGAAAGCGTGAGCGCCATCTGTGTCCAAGAAGCGCAAGTCTCCTTGGACCGTCGCCATCTGTGATAGCGTGATAACGACGGTCATTTCATCATTTAACTCCATCAATAAAGGGTTCTTAAGTTCTTATTCACGTGTTCTATTTCCAAGACGAGCAAAATAATAAAACCCAGACTTTTCGAGACAATAACTTCTCATCTTTCTCGTTCTAGAAGACCCTCCCCCCCACGCATTTGAAATGCGAATATTTACATATAAATAATTTCTTCCCCTCGAAAAAGAATCGAAGAATGTCTTACCCAGACATATTACCCGGTAAAAAAAACTAAAATTAAAATATTTTTCAAAACTAAAATTTATTCTATTGTGATTTTAATCAGGTTTTAACTCGTATTAATTCAAGTACACTTATCCATTAAATTCAAATTTCGAGTAGGGCATCCGGATCTCTTTAATTTTTTTTTTTCTTTCGTTTTTCATTTCAATTTCCCAAAAAATAAAACGAAGCTTTCAAAAGGAAGAAAATAAGCTTGTAATATTCAGTCAGCAAAAAAAAAAAATATCTCGCCTTAGTTTTATCAGGCCATAAGATAATACACGAGAGTAAAAAGCGCCGAGTTGTAGCACCGAACCGAACAGCGCACCGTCTTTTGTTACTTCACTTTCAGACACGACAATGAAGATGGATGACTCGAGAAAGCTTCTTGCGGCTGATATGCAAATCGCATTCATACACAACTATATAACTTAAGGTTTACTCCCACATCTCCTTACTCAATCCCACCGCCATTCAATTCCACCACGCTCATCTTATGAACGCGCATCTACTAATACGCTCTCTGTCTCTCTGACGCTCACTCATATACGTATAATACATATGCTCGACTGATAAACACACCCAATAAATAAAGGAGTAATTTTCAATTGCTTCCGCCGAAAATCAAGCTAAGTCACCGTCACTTTTATACATCTAATAAAAAAATATAAGGCGCGAGTGAATAAATATGTTAAAGCCTTTCTTGAAAATGTGATGGCAGTTGGCGACCCTCCCGCATAATCCTTCCACGTCAAAAGCTCGAGTCTCGACGAAGCTATATGTGTACTTATAAAATTATATGTGCAGATAATTACCATCATTTGAGGGTAGAAAATTAATCCTGAATGGGTGGTAAAAGGTCGGATGGTATCCGGTTCTCTTGACAAGAATGATGCGAAATTACGTCGCTTTAACGACATTAGGCTTGTGATTCTTCACATTATATCAACCGCGTTGTTCGTAAATAACAGGAAAACGTGATAAATGTTAAAATAACTTCAATTCGACGCACTTAACTCAATGGCGCTAATCTTACCAATGTAAAAATACATTTTTCCTTTCTCAAATAAATAGATCAAATCGGTAATAAAACAATAAGTATTCAGAATAAAAAATGTTTCCTTGGAATAAAAAAAAAGTTTCATTCTTTTCAGTTATTTTATTATTTTATAACGACATTTTAAAAGTCGGCAATAAACTGGCAAATTCACTAACTTGTAATTACAGTATAAAAACAATTAATATTTAATTAAGCTTTAATACTCGGTATTGAAACTGATAAATTGTATTATCATTTTTTAGTTTCGTCCGATTTTCAGTTAATCAAAAAAAAAAAAAAAAAGTTGTTAAAAACTTTTGTTGTTAAGGTTCTATTTTACTCAAGTTAAATTTGGAAATCCGCTATTAAATTGCCAAAGAAAAGAAAAGCTTTCTCGTTAATGCACATAATTTGTTAAAAGTTATTTTATTTTGGCCGAGCCTGACAAAATGTGAATAAAAGAATCGTAGAAGAATGTTTAAATAAAATGCGCATAGTGTTAAAGCAAGCCCCAAAAAAAAAGTGATTAAAACAGTTAATGCGCATATTAGATGGCCGTAAATTATAGTCTCGCTTTTCCCAACTGGCCCATCAATTTCATTTAACACTGGCGTTTCCTCATCTTAAGATTTCACTCGTTAAACACTTTTGAATGCTAATACAATTTCAAAACTTAAAACCAGAGTTCGAAAATGCATTTATAAGAGCGCACGCATCTTACTACTTAAAGTTGATCGAATTTATAATAATAAAATTCTCATTTCTCTGCCACCGTCAAATAGGATGTGACTTAAAAGCAATGCGGAGCAATGTAGCAGTGGCAACCAACCACTGTCGGTAACCACGGCTTCGCCCTTGCTGCGCGTAGAGGTTGAAGCATCACTGCGTGTCTACTTCCTATATTTCTCATGCACATCCTTCTGGTCGCTAGGTGGTGTTAATTTTCCAAATGTATTTCCTTCCTAAGCCTTCTTTTTAATGGAAACAAATGAGTCTCCCAGTGAAAACTCATAAATAACGTCACCTAGACACACGTTATAGTCGCATTAAAACATTGATTCTCCATCTCGTTTCCCCAACGGAATATCACTACCAAAGTTAGACGTCGGCGGCGCATTCTCGTATACCAGTATTATAATAGTACAACCGTATATTTCAGTAAGCAAATGTCGACGTAAATAGGTATTTCGACTCGAGGTGCATGTTAATGGATTTAAAATTAGGCGTTGTACAGCTGCCATTGTTGTCACCGCCACCCTTATACTCGCTGGTAATACCAAAGCTGATATTAATTGTTTTTTTTTTTCAAAACACCAACCGTGACAATTATTATCTCGTCGTGGAATGACGGTCCCAAGAAATTTCAATTAAATTACGTTTAAAATCACCAATACATCTAAAGTGGGCGAAAAGTGAGGACATTAATTATTAAAGACGATATACAACCAAATCCTACATTAAATCACCACGATAAAATCACCATTATGGCAATTAAAAAGATTGCGAAAATTAATAAAGCTGCAATTAAATATTTTTTTTTTTTCACTTGATTATAAAATTTACCCATATATAATTAAATATAATGTTTAATCAATCACAAATATTTGCAATAAAATAATGATTGCATAAATATTTTCAAAAAAAGATTAATTCATTTGCACAGATATTCATATACTGTACTATAACTTAAAAAAAAAAAATACTGGTAATAAAAGTTGAAATGTAGTCTTACAAAGTGTTGCATTGAGGAAACGTAAAATTTAACTTAGTTCCTGTGGGTATTTAGTTAAATCCATAAAATCTGAGTAAATTCAAAAATATTGTTAAATGTGAAAACGTAAAATCGAGACTGCAAAGCATTATGTCGAAGTGCTCGCGCAATAAAACGACTCACAACTGTAAACAACAAATGTATGAAGACAAATTTCAAATGTCCAAGTGGATGTCTATGGATCCATAAGAGAAGTATTACTTTATCTGGATCACGCTGTTTCTACTAATACAAAGTTATGTTGACGCTTGAAGACGTCAAAAGTAGCACTTTTTACCCCCAAAGGATATCTAAAATGACGGTATCCAGCTTTAAAAGAATAAGCTTATTGTATGGCATGGCAGCACTCGTCTAATCTACTATATAGCGTATACGATGTTTGACGCGAGTGGTGGTGGGTAAAGTGGTTGGCGTAGCGTGTGCCGTATAGAGAGAAGGAACCCCCAGAAGTTCGTAAATAAATAATAAATCAATAACTTATGCAAGGCGTTACAAGGATTTCTACTTTAAAAAAAAATTTACTTTCCCAAGATGAGTTATAGCTATGTGTATATAGGTGGCGGTATTCGCGGCGTTTTTTTAACTATAAAAAAATATTTTCACACTGAGGTATGAGAATGTGTATAGCTAGAGCAGCGATCGGAGTGATGCATGGATATGAGGAAATTACAATCTAGAAATGGACCAATGGCGAGATGGCGCCCAAATGTTATTATTTGCCATCTGCTCAAACGTTGAGGAGATTTTTCACGGCGAACGAGATTTATTCCTAGTTGAAAAATTGAGAATGCGACCTGTCATACTACATCATGTGTGCCGAAATATGTGGAGAAACATATTTAACCGTATATACGCCTATGAAATCGGTTCTACTCAACATGTAGATTTATATATGCCAGATATGCAAAACCCAAAATCAAAAAAAAAAAAAAAAAACTCTAGAGCTGGCTTGCACTTTCAGCGTTGATAAACCACTTTACATATGCGAGTATACTTTGCTTACGAATCAGGAGAAAAGGGTATTGGTACCGGTGGCAAAAACCTTCAGCCCCAAATACGCATTCCAAACGCGTAGATTCAACGCTAAGCTATGCGTAAACGCTCAATTTTATCGCAAACAAAATGCTGTATTCCATTTACCTATTTTTATTTATAAAATGTGCTTTAAGTTAAGGTCAAAATCGAGTCGCTTACATGTACCAACATGGAGATTGTTTTTTTTCCTTCTACACCTTAACCGCCCTCGTTTTATATTAGGGCACAGAGCGCACTTGTATGATTAATGATTTTATTTTTCCTAGCAAATATCTAGACCATTATTTCGAGGTTAGGTATGCGTGTAAAATATACAGATTGGGGAATATGAAGATCGTTCATCGCTCCCTGCAATGCAAATGCAAAGAAGTGATGATGTGATGTCTGTACCTTTCACATTCAGATGCGTCAGAAAAAAAAAGTACTTAATTCGAACAATAGGATAAAAAAAGAAAAAAGAATTTACACCGAGTCGAATGTAAATGAAAATCCATTTTGGTGTCGCGCGATGGAAGGGGTAAAACAGAGCAAAGAGGTGCATGGCTTACGTTCATAATACATGCATAGTATTATATAAATGCTACAAATACTAAATAAAAACATTAAAAATAACAAAATTGAATGCTAAATTCTGTGCTTATATTATGCAATAATATTATTGTTTACGAGTAAACTAAAAAAAAAAATCTTCTTCAACTTAAAAACTGACATAGGCTACAATCTATTTTCCAGTATAAATATCTTTTTAATAAAGCTTGTAAAAAAAAATTTTTACCGCTATGTGCTATTGTAAAGTAAATAATTATTGTGCAAACTGTATTTATTTGTTTCAAATTCTTTTCATTTTAATACCGACCGTTGATACCCCTCGGAAACAATTAATAAAAATTATCAACTACAGTAATTACTTTTTTTTTCAATGACTTAACCTAGTTCTAAAACCAAAAAAAAAAAAATTGTGTTTCCAGTACAATACTTTTTGTCTAAATCTAGTAGGTCACCGATGCAGAATAGGGAGGCGGAAAAACCGAATTCGCAATGTTAAAAGATAATACCCTGCGGATGATATACTATTTCCAATTTTCTTCAAACCGTTGAAGAGGTGGGTGTCCATTTAGAATATTGAACTACAGTGTATATAACAATTTGCGTGTCCATCAAACGTCCGATTCCTATCAAATTCACAATTTCCAAATGACGGTGTAAAAGCCATTGCAGTTTTTTTTTATTGAACGAACATTTTACCTATATAAAGCCGTTCCTCTACAAATAGACCAATTTTATGCTCCAATGGATATACCAATAAAATGGAAGTTGCAGCTTCGCGTCGTAAAATCCAGTTTTTATGACTTAAGGAATTGTTCTTAGTTTTATCTTTCTTTTTTTTTTACCCTGCAATGGGTGATTTACTTACAGACATCATCGCTCTGCTTTACTCAAAAATGACGCTTAACTTTTCTTTTTCAAACATTTTTGGCGCTTGTCAATTTTACATGGCGTTTTCAAATAACACTTTTCAACCATTGCAAACTTTGTACCGGTATTTTAAAAAGTAAAAAAAAAGCTAGATTCCCCCTCCCCCAGTTTTCTATTAACTTATGAATTATACGAGTTTATCATAGTTTAAATAGAAAACTTCAGTTGAAGTGCGATAAATAGATTTTACCTTGCTATAAACCTCAATCCGCAATGCGAATTGTATTCACATTTAAATTTTGCTATTTGAAATGCGTACGTTTGCGTTTGAAACTCACTTAGCGCGTGACAAAGTTAAAAATAAACCTCAAATACTTCAAAATGTCGTTATAATAATATCGTCAAAGTGGTGAAAGCCAGTAACTTAGACAATACCGGTATATACAGTATAAATATACTTTTTCTCGAAGAAAGGAAAGAAAGAAAAACCATTTACCGTTTAAACCAAAAAAAATTTACACAAAAAGCTCGAGTATTATATTATGCGAATGTAAGTAGTTTGACACGGTTAAACTCCTAATGACGTAAACTGGCAATTTCAGTAAAAAGCAAAAAAATTGAATAGCAAACAGTCTGTCATCAGAGACAAAATCCTGACACTTTGACAAACGCAATTCGATAACACAGGCTCAACATGCACTCGCATGTACAAAAACTTTTGACGATGAACTTTTTTTAAGTTAAATTAGTTTTAAAGTTTCGCGTTGTTTATACAATTTAGAAATGGGCTATCTTTTTACCAAATTAAAACTTTTAAGAGTTGGCGCAAACACTACATTTCGCATCTATCAAAATCCATTTAAACCGTAAATTTTTTAAAGAAGAGATGTAAACTAAATGTGCCCTACCTTGCCATCAAAATGAGCCTGTGTGCGTACACCGGAATGTCCTCGCGTCCTACCAAAAAGACGATATCAGCCGATTCATGGTCGTCAGCTAATCTTTGAAGATCATCCAATAATTTTGGAACACCAGTCAGCGCTTTGTCAGTGAAGTGAAGCGACGTGGTTGTAATTCGGGTACCCATGAGGAAATCTGAAAGTGTTATAAATTTAAATTAATAGAGCGATAAAGAAGAACGATCAAAATCATGTCCCTTTTGGAACGTAGGATAGCGACGTTTGAATATTCACGCATGCTTCAGCTTAAAAGCGCAAACATAATAATATTGACACAACAAAATTCTTTATACTCGTACTTCTACCGGATCCTAATAAACGTTCCACTTGTATCTTAATAACCTAATTTATAATTATTATTCTTGGTAAATTTCTAAGAAAAGCTCATTCATTATAATTAATTCCCTACATAAGTGTGCAGAAAACCAAGTTCTAACATTAATTTGTAATCAAGATTGGCCAACTTTCTATTTATGCTGACGTCTAAGGTACCATTACAACTCGAATGTTTTAGCAAGCGAATCCGTTTATCGATAAAATTTCGTCCACTGCACGGTAACGTAATTTTCTTATTCCTTTGGGACTCATAAATAGATTCAGGAGAACAAACAGCAAGCACAGTTTACTGTTCAGCATCGTGTGGCCATTATAAAACAAAGTAGAAAAACTACCGTTATAACGGGATACAATTCCGGCGTTAGTTCAACTAGATTTGATGAATACTGTACATTGGTAATGCAATAATTTAGAAGGAAAATACATTACTAACCTTAATTAAAAATTGTATTTTAAATAACGTAATAAATTACTTATTTTTAATATTGTTAAAATAATTATAATTTTATAAAACAATTAATAACTTCGTAGTTTAAAATACGACAATATTCTTTCGGGTAATACATGTAGTAAACATTAAAAAAAAATATACCATACCGTAATAAACAAAAGTTGCAAATGCAAATACAGTAATACCGGTACAGTACTGAATTCTGCAAAATTAACTTTTATTCAAATTGTAAAGCATAAAAACTTCAAATTAATGAGCTTCACTTTCAATTACAGTATTTTAATTTACAAGTAAAGAGTGCAAAACTTCTAATTAAGCATTTAAGTACAACGTACGGAGTTCTATGCCATTATCCAAAATAATAAGGTGCTAAAGTGATTAGGATAATTGGTACATGGACAGGGCATTTAACCACGAGCTTATTAACGCTGGCAAATTTTAATATCATTGATGTATTTCTCAATGTATTAATTTCTTATAATTAATAATATCATTTATGACAAAAAAATAATTAAGTTCTACTGTAAGCTATACTTTTTTGTAACAAGATTGTTGATTTTAAATGTGCTAAATTCGAATTAGCAAAAATCTATGTGAAATTAAATAAGTTAATAATCAGATTAGAATGAATATTTGTTTGAGTAAAGCAGATTTAGAATTTCCCAGTAGCCAATGCGTTTTGTCTCGACATTTTTGCTGAGGAATGCAAAACTATAAATAAAGCAATAATTTCCCAAACCGCATTTATCTAGGCACAGATGTGACTTTATTCAGTTTATTATATTTAAGTACGATGTGACCTAATTAAGACCGCAGACTCCAGATTTTGTCGCTAATTTGGATAAAACAAACAACAAAATAATTGTAAATCAATCCCGCTTTTATTATAAAATTGCCAAAATCCAGATATGATATGGCGAATCGTTCATTTAAACTCACTCGTAAAATTTATCAAGCATCATTTTCGATTTTGTAATCCCATGTATTTAACAAATTCAAACTAATTATTTGGAGTATAATTTAAGGTATTTTATAAAGCAAATTTACAATCTACAGAATTTTAATTTAGTACAGTACCAACAATTTTCCCCACAAAAATTTGGTACATGTACTGTACAGTTTTAGAAAACAATTACAATGGTTTCAGTAGTTTGCTACGTCATTTTCAATCCATCGCCAAAAAAAAAAAAAATCTCCACGATACTTTTTCCAAGTCTCGCTTGATTAAATTAATACTATCAAGCAAGTGCAAACCATCCATCTGTTTATTTATTAAATTTGCCCACGGGCGCTCATTATTAAAAAAAATCAATTAGCCATTAAAACTTAAACTGAAATAGATTCCTGGTTAAAATCAAATAGAGGAACCACAACAAATATTTTGAAAAAATGAAATTATTAACTTTCATAAATATAAAAGATGCGTTTTTTTCATGAACCCTTCCTTATACTGTACCGGTAGTCGGTACCGGTATTTGCATTTTTTTAAATTTTTTAGACCGTATTTTATTAAGAGGAAAAGGAAATTTGCTAGTAAAAAATTGTAGCGTTATCCAACTTATCCTCGTCCTTTACATGCTATTACATTATACTCGTAGATGTGTTTACAAAAAAAAAAAAAATGCGATGTAATCATGTAAAGCGAATGAATGCAAAAAAATGTGAGGTCTGGGTGAATTATAATACAGTAATGTATGTTACTTAATATGTAGCTTGTAAACTCAAATCGAATTGGTAATTGTCAGTCCGTAAATAAATTTAAAAATTATTGTGTTTTAAAAAAAATAATAAAGTAATAAAATGCTTTATGTTACATGTATTTTAGAAATGCACATTGATACAAATTATCAAGTGGGTCTACATTGTACAAAAAAATTTCCGTTTAATTTTTCAGTTTCCCGCGCAAGAAACTTTAATACGTATTATAAACACAATAAATCTAATTTTAATACTGTACTCCTTTTTATTTAGGTACAGTATTTATTTTTTTGATCTAGTTAGCTTCACCAAACTTGATTTTCTGTTGCTTCTAACAGCTGTCGTGATTAGCTGTCAGTCGATACCGGCAATCAAACTCAAGTTCTAAAACAAAGTCTGCGCGAGATTAGCAAAATACGAAAAGCGTCGACTGATGGCGGCTATAAAATAAAAAAGTTTCTTGCACCGGTTTTCTAAGCCTAGCACAGTAAATACCTTCTGGTGCCGAGTTTATGTTGTGTACGGCACACATACAGTACGTACAACAGTGACAAAACACGTGCTTATTAGATATTTTGACATTTCTAACGGCGGCGATCAATAAGCTTATTACTAGACCCAGATAACTACATTAAGTAATTGTGATAGTTAAAACAGCACGCTATTAACTAATGCAACCAAGAAGGTGACAAAATAAACACATAATGAAAAGAAAAACTTACAATAAATAAGAATCCAAGTTGAAGACGACTCACCTCCATTCCACCCTTCAAGAACCAGTCCGCTCACCTTCCCTCCCTCAACTTCAAAAGTTTGAAGGTGAGCAGGTACCTGGCTGGTCGGTGGCTCGCTCTAACCACCGACCGAAGAACTCCAACTATTTTTCGTTTAGAAAGTGAACGCACTTATGCGGGTCAAGGACACGCGACCTCCTCATAAAGAGAAGAAAAGAAAAAAAAAATAACACAACTTTTAATATTATACATGTAGTCTTTCTTTGATCATTTTCATCCTCGATTCTTCGAAAACCTTTGTCTTTCGACTTGATAATTCATTCTCGTCACGTCGTATTTCAGAATGTTTTCCAGCGTTTTAAATAGTACCAATTTGTTAAGAAAAGAAAATTACTTTTTTTTTATTTAGTCAGTAAGTCAATAAATTTAATTGAGCATCTTCTAATTTTAATAATCTCGTATTAACAATTGACTGCTGTAGAATTTTAATTGCAAGAAGAAAAAAAAAAAAAAGTAAGGTATCATTTAAAATTTTAAAATTTTATTTTGCGGTTCGATTCTTTTAGCAATTTTTTCAAATAAATACTTTTAACATAATGAATTTCAATGGGGGAAAATGTTGTCAAAAATTATCTAAAAAGTATTGATGTAAATCCATAAATAGGAAAGTCTCAAAGAAGCTTAGGACCAAATAGAAATAGATTTATTATATCGAAAAAATATCATAACTCATAAAAAAATAACTAATTAATTAACATTTTGTCCAAATTAAATACCGGTAACGTTTTTACCAAAGAAAATCATAACTAAAATATACACTGCTGTACAGTGATAACAATTATTATTTGCTGCCCGTGTGCTGACATGAATTTGATAAAATTTCGTTCAAAGTAATTTTCTTTTAGTACATCCACAATATAGCAACATTTAGTTTATGACTTTACTCTGTATCGATTTTTGCAAATTAGAAAGTTTGGCTATCTACGTAAAGATACGCTCAACTTTCAAACACTTATTTGGGAGCTATAACTTTTTCGTCAAATCATTAAAATTGTTGATAAAAATCTAATTTAACAAGTTCAAACATGCAGTGTTTATCTAAGATTGGCAAATGAAAATCAAACCTCATATTCCATTTATTTACATAGAATGTGTTTCTGAAACACATTTACTGTCAACCGCGAAATGAGAAACCCTATCACGTCACAAGATGTGTAATACATTAGTAAATGCTAAGCTTTAATTTTGAGTGACGTACAGCATTAAAGTTGGTGGAATACGAACTCGATCGCACGATTCGTACCCCCATTTAAGTGGCTTTGAGCAAAGGTTGCTTATTCCAGATAGTAAACTTCATTATTTCCGCCGGAAATTGCTTTAGACGCTATATTCCTCGCTATTTCCAACTGTCATACATATAGACCATTAAGTAAAATCAGAAGCTTTTCTACTCTGCAAATATAGATTCAGTTGATGCATATAGTAAGCTAATATAAAAATACCCTTTCGTGATTAAATATAACACCGCATAACTACTCGAGCATTGCTTGCTTATATTTGCGCTTAGTGTCACTTTGGGTGTTGCTGTTTGACACTGTTCGAAAGCAATAATGGCAAAGTTTTCGGACGTCAAACTTTACCAAATTCGATTAGATTAAAATAGTGACTACAGTAGGAGTCTCAATGCAAGTGATGTAATTCAGTTAGACTGTCTTCACCATCGCACATGCGTCAGCCAAATCCGCATGGACCGTTATTTTTTTAGCAAATATTGACTTAATTTTCTTTTCCGATATTTTGTCTAAAATTCTGCGCAATTTTAACAGTTGGAATCATATTAAATATCGGTATAGATTGTGCATGCATCAAATTATTTATTTTTAAAAAAACGCGGTAAAGAATAAATTAACTTATAAAACATTGCAAAAATAAAGTACTGTACTACTGTATTAATTTTTTGCAATAACGATATAGGTTAATCACAGAAACTCTAAATGATCCGGAAATCTGTTTTTGTAGATTCGACGTGTAAATTAAACGATATTCTGCTGATCGAAAATTATCTACATTTATTCTGTTGTTATTGGAGTTTTGCCATTTAATTTTGCGGAAGTTAAATTAAAACACATTGGAAACACCGTGCACCACAGTGGGGAAAATAAATGTGCTGTACTAGTCTTGCATAACGAATCTGGTGCTTCGAGCAAAATGCTTTTCGAAATCTTGAATTATGTAACGTGAATGTGTATAATCACTTAAATAACGGCATACATGTAAAGAAAACGTTGTTTTTCTACGCGTGGATAGATATCGTTTAACCAACTGCTGAGCATTAACGATGCATATCAGCCAAAAGACTATTCCAACTTTCAACAATTTTCAACCCGCAGAAAGATCAGAGTTGTTTTCTTTTTCTTCTTTTTTTTGTTTATTAAAAAAAACCTATATTTCCGTTACATAGAAATAGCAATTTATCTTTAAAAAAATATATGTCAATTAATTATATACCGGTAGCTTATAAATATTTTTTGATACTGTATTTGAACCTTTGTCATAAATACTAAGTTTCATTACTTTTATGCCATAACGTGTAAACATTTAAAAATAGATCTTTAATGACTTTTTCAATCTGTATTTTGGTCTTTATTAAAACCACGAAATTTATATTTTTAGAAAAGCGTGTCATAGGCCTACATGTATTTATATAAAATAAAGTAACTTGGGAAAAAAAAGAACTAACTGCATGTTTAATAACGTCATTGCTAATGTGATCGTTTTAGATAATGTAACTTTCAAACGCGATGATGTTTTTACATAACGTCAGAAAAAAAAAGTAGACAAGGAAATAGTCTAGTGCAATTGTTTACATTCAGTATTCTATCACCCATTTACATGATAAGACAATAAAAATATTGACAAATAAAAGTTTAAAACTGATATTTGAGACGACGTAATCTTCTAAGCATTGACGTATTGCATGATGTAAAATAAATAAGTTCAATAAGTTAAATGCCGGGTAAGTTTGCATTGAATCAAGATTATGTAGAGTGTCTATGCCGTAAGCGGTCTCATCAACTCAAGTACAATGCACGAGACGAATCAAAGGGATTTGGATCTCCTAAACGTGTCACACACTGATAAATTATTACCATCTGGGTGACCCGCAAAACGCTACATGTACTTGGTCAACACTTTCTACTCTCATATATGCTTAGTATGACACGTGACACTATCAAAACGATCAGCCCCATCTGCTTCGTTTATTGAATATATAATTTTCTTTTATTTACTTTCTCTCTTTTCACTCGACGCAATTCAAAAATTGTGTGGTGGGACGAAATTGACAAGAAAAATATGCGAGGTGGTTCAGGAAACGAATAAAGCCTCATTGAAATTCAAAATCTCCATCATGGTTATTATTATTTACATTTTTAAATGTTTATAATAATAAATCACGGCCTTAGTTTTAATATTGGGTGGCCGACACTTGCGAAAAATTTTATGCGCATTCTTTTTAAAGTGAATATATTATAGCCCGCAGTATCTCATAAAAAATATCCCTCGATCGCAAGCGACATTACAGACCCTCAATTATATTATTAAACGTCTAGTTTATTACTGTGCATAAAAAATATATTTTTGGCGCCAGTGTCTAATTTTGTGTCAAAACAAAACAAAGCAAAAAAAAAAAAATGATTAAAGGTCATATAAAAAGGCAACAACAAATCTACACATTCCAGACTTCATGGAACTCTTAATTATTTATATAAATTGTTATTAAAAAATATATTTAGAGATTAAAATACAGTATTTGAAAAGCAGCCAACAAATAAAAATTAGCATAATATTATTAAAAATAAACTTTTTAATATTACAGTACCTGTATAAATTTAAAAAAAACTTTCCTAAGAAAATTCACTGTGGCAAAATTTCGTTTATATTTAAAATATAATTTTCAAGCAGTTTATCTAATTTAATTAATTTTTTTTTTTTGAAAAAAATTATAAACCTGGTATATTTAATTAATCCACATTTTTACTGGTGTTTCATACGCCTGTGCCAGATATTTTCGTCGTTTTAATATTATGGGAAACAATTTAAATGCCAATCAATGTCTAAAACGTTTACCATTCTACTTGCTTATCTTTTACCTTAATCTTCTAAGATAAACAAAACAAAATAAACAATAAAAAGTTGCAATCCATATGCACCTTTATTGAACAAATACAACAATTAGGCCTGCAGCAGGTCATAGCATAACAATCGAGACTTACAATTTTACGGTTACATTAACAAACTATTATTTGTTTTTCATTATCAATAAAATAAATAAACGTCGTATGTGTTTTAAACACCACGATGATATTAAGTTTCGAATCTGTTTTGCCTCAATACGGTAGCTGTGATGTAACAATAGATAATTGACGTAGCGTGAAGGAAGAAAATAAATAATACAATTTTTATTTAATTTATTAAATCAACAGAATCAGCAGATTGCTCCCATCACAAATACACCTGGCTCTTGCTTCACGAAAACAACTAACTTAAATGCACGTGAAATATTATGCTTTAAACTACAATATTAGTTAAAATTAAAGTGAGGGTTGATCCTACAAACGGCAGTTTACAGCTTTTGGTGCCGGTGTTTCAACCATAAATGCGAACAAATTCTATATCCGTAAACGCACTGCACTTTCTCCATTTGCCACTTTTTCCCCAAACATTTTAACTCCATAAAAGAAAATCTAAGAAAATGGCAAGAGTGGTTTTTATACGCTCAATTCGCCAGCAACTTAAGTTTTTTTTTAGTATTATTTTCTTTCTTTTCCGCTTGACTGACTTCCTTTTCCATTTTTTCTTTCGTCCGTCGTCGTTATTTATTGATATGACTATATTATGAGTGTTTATCGCGGAAGAAAACGACCGCGATAATGACGCTTAGTTCTCGCGGATCCGTGTACATGCTCTTGCTCGTGCACTCCGCTCTCGTACTTCTCTACTCGGAGGCAATGGAACGCCATGAAAACAAAATGCGAACACTTTTCACTACTCGAGAAGAATAAACTTATAAACAAGCACTTCGTTTAAATAAATAATCCACTGGCACACATCTACTTACTTGTATACAGCGTATATTTACGAAAAAGAAAGAAAAAAACCTTCTACAAGTCAACATAAGACGCAGAACCCGTTTTTCATCATTCTTCTTTTTTCGCCTAACTTTTTTTTTTTTTTTTTATTCTTTACGTTGCCGAAGATATTGCTGATGAAACAAAGTTCGCTCATAGATTTCGTCCAAAATTTATGAGTGGAAACGTGAGGTTGAATGGTGTAAAAGAAACGCGGGTGCGCGCGCGATGCTCGCCTCGTAAATTGTGAACCACCTTCAAACCACAATAACACAATCGTGGTTTATTTATAACGGAAACGAAAATGTCTGATGAAAATTGCGTTTTGAATATAAATTAATAAAGTATGCTCAAATAAACATTTATCCAAGCATCAAATATCCATTAGCGCTCCATATTGAGAAAATACTTAGAAAAGAAAATGTTTTTCTTTATTTTTATTTCGGTTATACTTTTATCCGAAGTAATAACCCCTCAAAAAAAAAAAAAAAACCGATTCAAGTTTTGTATTAAAGTTGAGCGTGTAATAACTAGAAATATAATTTCAAATTTTGTATATAAACACAAATGGCGCGTAAAACTATAATTTCTCAGCCTATAGTCGTTTACTGCCATCGTTTTCACATTTGATCGCGCATTTAATAAAACTTTTAGACCATGGCATTTTGATAGCCGTTGTAAATAAAATACAGAAATGGTATTAATAAAACTTATTAAATATGATCAAAACCTTAAATAAGAATATAAAGGAAACCAAATGACACGCCGAGTAAGCACGCACGGTAATTACTGCAGATGCCAATATTTATAGACCAATTGGTTACAATTTTTGCCATTGGAATTACCGTACATGCAATAAGAATCATTAAAAACTCAAGATTATTATGAAATTCATTAATTTTCTTTTGACTGCATTCGACATTATTCAAATGTAAATTAAGTAGGCTACTGCAAAGTACATTTGAGATCTTAAATAAATTTATAATTGCAATTTTATATTCAAAACATGATTAAAATATTTGATAATTGAAAAATTGTAGCTTATGTTAATTTAAAACTACATTTAAAATAATTTTAAATACCGATATTATTTAATTTCTCGTTAACTTAAAAAAAAACACGTTTGGCAGTATTAAATACAGGCAAAAAAAGTATTCCAACAATAATTTATAATGCTGTAACTTAATCAATATTACCTAATAAATTGTAAAAAAAAAAAAAGGCTATTGCAGTTGATAATACGGAGGAACAGTGCGACAAAAAAAAACCACGTCAAAACGGAAGCCGCCCATTTTCAGTGGCGTACCCAAAATTTATTTTCCATAGAACGGGAGGGGGATGGCTTCGCCGATTCAATCAGCGCTGAATAACGCATTTTGTGAATTGCTATATTGTATTTTTAAATGAGACTAGCCAAATTTGTCAATTTGTCAATTTTTTAAAGGTGCGCAAAATGTATTTTAAAAATTTATAGAGTTTAAAACACGCCTATAAATAAATTAACACTCCTAATAAGCAACGTAATTGTTGATTTTTATGATTGTCATTATAGCGTTATTTTCTCAATTTCGATTTGAATCAGAGTTTGGGATCCAATTAAATCGTTTCCTCATTAAGAAAGTTCTATAGCTATGCACTAGTATGCTCGTCTTCTGAAAATTGCTTTAAGGTACATTCTTTTAAAATGTAAAAGATTCGTCTTCATTTTCTAAATTATTGACTTTCAACATGCTAGAAGCTTTACTGTATTTATCATAAGCAGCGATATATTTGTTTTGCTTGATTCAAATCAAAGTTGGTGCATTTCATAGAAGTTTAGACGCAAAAGAAAAAGAAAAAAAAAAACCAGCTTAAAAATGCAAGTTAAAAATAAATAAAATGCTTGAATGAATAAATAATTCAACTCTCGCCCAATCTGATGCTAAATTGATGCACACGATCGTTGGGTTGCTATCATCCAGAATCTTATCAAAACAAACAGATAAATATTATAAAATCGAAAACCGCCGTCAACACACTCTCTCTTTCATTCTATTTCTTAACAATAAATCTCACTTTGTGCGTGGAATACAAACTCTTAGTCTATAATCCTTATCAGCTTTCACCACCTTCTGCACGTAATACAGTGTAGAAAATGTTTAGAAAATCTTCCACAATGCCTATCTAAGCAATCTATCCATCGCATACAAAAAGCTAATGCCATATTTCTAGATTTAAAAATTTCAATTTACCGTCGTGTATTGATCTGCACTCTATAGGCCTACCGAATTTTTATTGCTAATCAACAACATAGAAAATATAATTAAAAACTAAAAACTTATAGAAAAACCTATGAAAAGGTGGTTTTTTTATTTTTCAGACTAAAACCGCTATAAAAAAATTATATATTTTTTTAATTATAATGCGCCATTTTAATCCTAGAAGATCGTTTATAAATTGAGTATTAAACTTTATTGTAGTTATAAAATGCTGCTATCTACCACCACACACGCGTGTAATGGAAATACACAAAAAGTAATAAAGCATACCGTTTTATTAAGATATGGGATTCATAAAGTTCACATTTTTCATAATACAGTACAGTACAATAAAAGCTTATAGGCCTACACGTAATTCATCGCAGAATGCTTTAAAGTTAAGTTTTAAACAGCTGTTAATTTCCAGCATTTAATAGTATTGAAACTCAATATGATATACTGTAAGCTTACTGTATAATATTAAATCAAACGTATATTTATTGCACAAATTTAAACGTTGTTTTACGGCTTAGTTTCAAATTATTAATTAGATAAAAATAAATAATTAACGACTCTAATTTGAAGCTAAAAACGGTACACAATATTGGAATATATTTATATAAAAAGGAGCGACTATTCAATTTATTTAGCTATGTACGGTAAATATTGGCACGAAAATCTATTTTAACGACACATTCGCGTGTGTTATTTAAAATTAAAAAAAAGGCAAATAGATACACACGCTCTTGTACATCTAACACAAGTAACGTTTGACACTTATTATATAATAGAAAATTTAGTTTCGAGTGCATAAATAGCTGGAGTAATTCAAAAAAAAAAATATTTCTTTGCTCTTAAAATAAATTTCACTGCAGAGAAGATACCTTCTTTATTCATGCAAAATATTTTCATTCATTCATTCGTCTTTATTTAAAAAGCTTCTATTTTTGGCTAACGTTACGCATTAGGAAATTTCTTTTTGTTAGTCAAATAGTGTGTGTGCGCGTGAGTGAAGCGCGCGATGTCGGCATTCCTTATTTCATCTTTTAATATCTTTTGTTATGAACACTTTTTTCTTCTTCTTTCATTCGCAATTTCCATTTTTTTTTTTTTTTTGATTATATATGCAAACATATTTGTACTCGTTCTTTAAGATGCAAGTTTATTGGATTTTTTAAATGTTAGTGTCAGACAAGCAAATCGCGCAGCTGTTGAAGTAAATGTGCTAGTCGAAATAAACAAAATGCGAACGTCAACAAAGTTTCCGTCTGCAAAAGTGTTTATATGCATATTTGTGTTTTCATTTCGGTAGAAACAACAATAAAATGTAACAAATAAGCGGTATTTACTCCAAAAAAAAAAAAAAAAAAAAAAACTTAAAAGAATGACAACCAAATGTCTAATAAGCGTAGAATATATTTGATATAAAGAGCAGTAACTCTCACGTCAAATGCTCAATTTTATTATACAAACTCATCAAACCTTACGTAAAACGTTAAATCTAATACAAAAATATTTTACGATACCGGGTAAATAAAACCTAGCATCTATTGTTTAAAGTAATAAAGGTAAAAACAACACAATTTTCTACAAAAAAAAAAATTAGATTTTGTAAAAAAAAATTAAATAGTATTAAGTCTGATTTTATCATGCAAAAGCATTGCGAGACTCTTGGAGCTTAGCCCATTCAGCATTTATTATTTGATATATTATTTTTGTCTGTTGGACTTAGCCAATGTATTTTTATAATTTTATAATGTTTTTATAAACAAAATGTTTAAAAATTTAAACATAAAAAGAAAATACACTGTATTATAAAATAATAATACCCCAGTACAATGTAATCAACTTTAATTTACTTTGACGTGAAGATGCATTAAACGATATCAACGTTAGAACACATGAGCTCATGCATTCTCAAAACTCAAAGTTGCATTTAGCATTAATGTACATGTATACTGTATTTTTAATCGCACAATTTTATTCGTTTTTATATTACGCTGGCAAAGTACACCTTGAAACCTAACCGTCTAGGGTAAAAAAGCATGTAAATATTGAAGATGCGCTATTCTTTTTACCAATAGATTTTCTTTTCCATGATTTTCAGAATTAAAAATATTTAAAAAAAAATATTAAAATATGGGTCAACTTTGGAACATAAACGGAAAAGTTTATTTTTAAAAATCCCCCTTTTATGTTTATAAAAGTTTAAAAAAATATTTTGCAATTAACGGTAGAATACTTTTATTTTATTTTTTACCAATAGAAAACAAACTAGTAAAAAAAAAACAACATCGAAAATACGACAGCATAAAGCTTAATTTAGTGGTAATTATTGTTTAGAGAAGCAGTTACAAAAAGCGCAAATGGGCACACGGTATATGCATATTTTTAATTCGTGTTTTTGAAAAAAAACACACGCGATCAAACCAATTTTTGTTATTTTACAAATTTTAGGATTTCATCACATACCCGGTACGAATGAAAAGTTTAAAAGAAATTCCGCTTTGTTAAAATATGACATCTATAAAATAACACTAACACTATGTGCAGGAGATTTTGAACAATCTTGTTTGCTGTCTACTTTATTTATTTATTTATCTTTTTAAATAGTCAATTCGAGATTAAACTACATTGTTTATAAAACTTCTCACCACGAGTACATCTATATTGGAAAGGTATCCCAGCTGCTTTCCAATACGAAGATTGGAAGTGGATCGATCGCATTTTTATCGAACCGTTACGCGTACAACCGTAACTCCAACTCGCAATTTTCAAAAAAAAAAAAAAAAAAACTTAGGCAAATAAATCGTGACTTGAACGTCAAAGCTTCTAGCAACACATCCAAGCCACAATAATTGGATCCATTTTGAAAAGAATAGATTTCTTAGAAGTAAAATAAGTTAGGCAGCTTTTTTCTTGCGACTACCTTTAAGCATTTGGAGATGTTCCAACACCAATAAACGATATAAATTGGCGTAACTGAATTGCCAATAAATACCAGTAAGAATTCTATATAATCTTAAAATACGAGCAGATATTTAGATGAATTTAAATGCTTTCGCGCACACTGACACTCAATAAGTTAACATTACACATTTCTTGCACTACAGTACACTCTAAAATACGTAATTCTCCATTCTCTAGACTTGTATAACTCTTATAATATTATTTTCTCCACATTTTATTTCAAACAAAATAATTATGCAAGTCGTTTTTAAAATACTTTAAATATTTATTTTTATGATAGCTGCCTATCTATCTAGTTTTATTTTTAAATAAAATTATACTATCATAATAAAAACCAGTATATAAAATTCAGAGAAGTAGTTAAAGATAAAAACAAAACAAAAAAAAAATGTATTCTTCATAAACTAAAAAAATAAATTTTAATTGAATTATTAATTTAGGAAAAATAAAAGGAGAAGCAACCGCCCAGTTATTTTTAAGAATACATTAGACAGACAGAGATAGAGCCCAATCGCACCCCATTCCTCCGGAGACCACTCCTGTCGCTTAGAACCAATGGCCCCGACGTAACTTAACACTTAAATTGCTCTTAACTACACAAAAGTCAACGGAAAATAGCAACTTAAAAGTTAAATTACTTTGGTGAAATCGGCTTTTAAAGACAAGCTAGAAAAAACGTCTCTCAAATCAAGTTAGAATCCATCTTGGATTCTGAGTGTATAGATAACTTTTAACTCTTTCTCACTTTGGCAACAATTTATTATTATTAAACATTGAAACCCCCCCCCCCGGTACAGAATAAAATATTTCGCTTGTAAATAAATGCACGTTCTTATTTATTTATTTTATTTTAAAAAATAACCTAGATAACCTATTGCTTGTTTATAAAAAAAAACTTTTACTCAACAAAACTACAATTTAATTTTGTGCTGATCAATAAAAGTGGGAAAATTCTTGCACTTGAAACTCGGTGGATTTTTGTCTGCTTACAACTTTCACCAAATAAAAATATTCTTCTCGTGTATTTCTATTTTAAGTTTTGTGAAAGTTTATCCAACTATTTACCTAGTATATTATGTTGGTGACCCCATGTTCAGGCAGCGTGTTAAAATCGTTGACAAGAGCTTCTTTTTTTTTTCTTCAAGAAAAAGATTTTTCGTCGCCAATCTTTGGAGTTTGCATGCGTTGCGTATAACCCACGCCTTCTACACAACTGCCACTTATCTTTCATCTCTTGGCACAGCTTGCGCATTTTAAGAGGAAATGAAAACCCCAGATCGAGTACTGGTTTAAAAAGATATGATAATAAAAAATAAAAAAAAAGCGTGATGCATTTGAGCTGACTGATGAAAAGAAGGGCTTGGGATAAGAAAATGCTTGTACTAAGCTTTAATTCGCACTGTTTCAACATCTTCACTATTCTTATCACAATCATGTATAAAGCAAACCTGTATTATTTTGGCAATGTAATGCACGTACAAAATTAGTAAATGGCTTACAAATAAGTAAAACTATCGGTTATATTTTCACGTACGGTACAATAAATAAAAAAAATTAAAAAAAAAATACAGTTTTTGAGCAAATCATTTTAAGAAGTTAACTATTAATTTAAAAACTAATTCTATATTCTCTCGTAATTAAGTAAATAGAATATAAAGTAGCGGTAATAACCACACAGTATGGAACATTTGAGCTCCATAAATTCCATAATCCAAAATGTTTTTAAGATTTTATTTATGATAAATTTAGTTACTGTACTTTCGGAATTAATTAGTCGGAGACTGAGATTGTTCCAAATAGTTACAATGTTAATTTCTAAAATGCATGGGCGACGCATTTTATTTTGTTGACTTTTACCTCTAATAAATTAACGAAATGTAGCGTACATTTTATTTCTTGCTAGCGAATTACTTATTTCATTAATAGAATGGATTGTACCATAATATTCTGCTACATTTGTTTTTATGTACCGTAAGCTTACAATTAATTCGTACCAGAAAACGTAAATTATAAGTAGTCTGGAAAAAATTTCATTAAATATCTCAATTACGGAATTAGTTAATTTGCTATATTGAAACGAGATGCGTGTAAGTTTCTATTTTTCTTTAGGCAAAAAGAATTTACTGCCAAATTCAACAGAAGGTGTCATTTTAATCAGCGGTGATCGTATTAAAGCCTTTCATTTTATTAGATAAACTGAAATAAATTAATGTCGAGCTTTTCAGACTTAAAACGGCCGATAATTAGTAAATTAAAATGCCACTTAAAAAAATTAAATTAATTTTTGTAAATTAAGTACAGTACTGTAAACAGTCATAAATAAATACTTGTTTCCATTTCGCCGGGAAAAAATAGAACTTAATACATGTACTACCAACGCGTTATCATTCTATATATTTTGCAATAAAATGCATTTTCATGAAAATAGAAAGTTTATATACTTTTACTGTAAATTTAGCGACAAAGTCGACAATTGAAAACTTCCAGTCTTTTTTTTTTTTTTTGTAAATTTAATTGTTGAAAGAACAAACTCAATATTATGGCTATAAATAACAGAATAGTATTCTTTTTTTTTTGAAAAAAAAAGTTTTGTTTACGAAATCAAAGCTCGATGTTGACGTATGCTCGTAAAATAGTTGGGCGTGATCCAACGCTGAAACGAAATATTCCATCTTTCATGCATAAATCCAGTTCCGCATTTATCAATATTCGCATTCTTGCTCTTTATCTCGTTTGAATAGGATAAAGTACGAATTTTATTGTTACTAAAATCTTTCACGTGTTTCTGTCTACGCACGGATTCTCTGCAAACTTCACAAATTCAATACGTGCACGTTGGTGGCGCAGTGAAGGAGTACAATAGATTTCAAGTGACCTATCTACGGACTCGCGATTGCGCGACAAAAATCAAATATGCAAAGTGAGTTTTAGATTTTTATTAAAAAAAAAAAAATAAAAAAAAATAGACGTTTCAATTCACGATTTTTATGTCTACTCGCATAACTTTCAACTGACAGAATCGTCAAAATAATAGAAAGTGCACTTGAAAGTATTATATGACGGGTGAATAACGCCACAAATATTGCATATCATATAAAAAGTTTAAAATTACATAAAACGCTTATAAAATCAAAAGTTATAACTTATACCGTATGTTTTTATAAATATTTTAAAACTATAAAAATAACCGAGTTTAAGATGACGGCAGCCACGTTAAAGCGGTAAGTACTTGTACGGTAGACTTGAGGGTTTCGCTGTATATTTATTTCTACAAATTTCAATTAAAAAAAAATGTAATACTACGAATATTGAGCTGTTGTTTGTTGGTGTTCTTTTTAATTTTGTTCAATCTTCGGTTGTAAAGATGTGAGAAAATCCCATATTATTAGTATGTACCCTCAATATTAGTTCCTGAATACGCAACTGCACGTTATTCAAGTCAACTAACTATGTATAGTGGCAATAAAAACAAGGAAAACAATACGGTATCACATATCAAATTAATGGTTTTGGCAAAACACCAACAACAAAAAAAAATTCAACTCTTGTACGCGTAGTGCAGATTCCAAACGATTAAGTTAACAGTGTAAAAATCGTTAGAATTGCATGCTCGTATTCATCTTCAGTATTTATACGCGTCCACATGTGCAGGCAGAACTATACTGTTAGAACATGCAGCCAACGATAAAATTTCAATTGTACTAACTTAGTAACAGCAACTTTTAAAAAGTTTTAAAAATTCGTTAAGTTTCGTTAAGTATTGCATTTTTTGTCAAGCAAAATTAAGTTGAATCATAACGTATAAATCCAAACGTTATTGTCAACGTTACGGCAAAATATCGCCAGGCTGAATGTATTTATTGTGTAAAATGAACAACCCTGTTGGCGACCATTTTGACAGTAAACACCATCTTTAACAAACAAACTTGTACAGCAATGCATGGATTTCAATCGAACAACACTGAAATTAATACAGTATCTTCAAAACAAACTGCAAACCCCCCGCATAGTAACGCATAAAAATAAATTATCGGTATGTCAAATAACCGATTGTAGAATCCCTAATTATTACCCACTAAACAATGCGTTTCATAATTCAAATTTAAGTATCATCAATAGGATGCGCTATGTTTCAATCTGTAATCGCAACATTTCAAGCTTTAAGTTTAACTTATCATAAATTTATTTAATAGTACATAACATTGTATAGTGCGGTAATATAAATTATTTCAAACTTTAACGTTTTCCACTAAGAAATTTCTTCCGGCAACTAGAATTTTTTTAAAAAATTACTTTCATGTTTAAATTAAGCCCTGTGATGTACCGCAAGCCATTGATTGGGTTCTCCGTTTATTATTTTGAAGCATTTCAAATAAAAAAAATTGTGCTCACTAATTCATTTTAAGCGTTTCTGCTGTAAATTACTGCAATTGTTTATTTGCTGACTTTCTCACGATTTTGTTAAGAAATCGAATAGAGAACAACAATTTTCTTATTACATTGACTAAAATAGAGTTGAGAAGTTTCAAATAAAAATGTGGGTAACTTTACAGTATAAAAAAAACCAACTATTCATTTTCTAGTAGTCTGTTTCATTTCTCAGCAAAATAATCGAGACTCCATTGAATTTAAATAGAGAAAACGTAGTTGTATGACTAAATTATTTACTTTATGCTCTAGCAGTGCCAGAAAGAGATTCTCTACTCAACTTCACGCCGTACACTTTTGTTTAGTTTATCGAAACGTGTAGAAATGTCAGAGGCCAATTAGACTATATTCATGCAAACAACGACTAGCTGGCGACTAATAATTATCAATAGCAGACCGTAAAAGCTGATAATTGACCCGCTGATCTTTGCCCATGCAATTTTTAGTGCTCATGCTTCGTATAAACAACTCGTATATCTTTTAATTTCTAATAAACATGCATTCAATTCAGACATTTATAACCGTCGCTTGCGTACCGTGTAATTGAAAAGAATTCTGTATGACGCGCGCAGACCCTCAAAGAATAACAATTTTATACACCATCTTTAATAATTTCAAAGAACGGTTTATATTAATAATCCAGATCGAAACAAAAAAGTTTCCAGATGGACTATAAATCATAGTAATAAATTTAAGTTGTCAGGTAGAACTTCGTTGGAACTAGATTGTAAAATAAAATACGATAAATCACCGGTCGATTGATTTTCTAATAATAAACAGCGTCGTAGGGTAGATTAAAGACTTTTTTGATTTTTTTTTTTTTGATTTGAAATTGTTCAATAAAAAGAAATTTGACCAAATAAAATAGTCAAACCTTTGTATAACGATTTTAAATTTCAAAACAGCAAAAATTCTTAAAATAAGGGTTGGTTGAATTTGAGTCGACGTTCACCACATCTTTTGCAGGTTATTTTTTTGAACGTTATTTTTAAATTTTTTTTAATTTAATTAAAAAAAAAAAAAACACTGTATTTTGTTTCTATGACAGCCGCAATACTTTTTTCTCGTTCTTGCGCACCTAATTGCTAGGCTACAAAGAAGCGCCTTCTTACAATGAACACAAATTTAATATTAAATGTTGGTAAACCCCCTCCCCCCCCCATAACATTTTTATTGGACAAGTTATCATAGCAATGTGGAGAAATCACAGTGCTCCTCAATAACGCAAAAAGTCACCGCTACGTTAGCTTCATAGAGGGTGTAAACAAGCATCGCGATCGGCATAAAAAAAATAAGAGTCAAAAAAGATTTGGTTTTCAAAAGATTAATTTTGGGTAGTTTCACTGTACAGTATGATTGTTTCAATCACATTTTTCCCCATGGCAACTAAAACGACAGGGGTGATACTGATACAGTAGTCCCTATTATATTTCACTAAAATTGACTTGCACCTAACTGGGATGATCAAAACAAATTGCTTTGTATTGTGCATACAGATGATACAGTAAGTACCTTACTGAAACGTCAACCACAATATTATTATTGTATTTTTTAAAAAAAAGTAGTGGTGCACATACAGTACTGACAAAAAAAAAAAAAGAAGATAACAAAAACTAAGCGACTAATTGAACGAATGAATAATAATTGTTAGAAAAAAAAGTAAAGAAATTTTCTCGTTAAAAAAATTGAATAACTTTAAAAATTCTTAATAAATTTTAAATTTAAGCATTATACAGTAGCCTATATCACCTTCAATTGATTCAATAGGCCTATTATAATATTGTGCATGCAGATTTTATTTGATAAGTTACAGTATTAATATTTCCTTCATAGTTGTTAGTTTTCTCTGGATTAAAAAAAAATGTAAATACAGTACTGTACAAAAATATTAATATTCTTCTACGCTTTAATATTCTTTGAGCAAATTTTTTAAAGTTAATAATGTCCGCCATTTTTATATTAGCAATTAATAATGCAGTTGCATTTGTTAAATATTTGTCAAGTAAAAATTTAATTTGTTGACTAAAGAAATCGATAGCAATCGCCTAATTTTATTTCCCCACATTTTTTCAATAAGAAAATTTGATAAATATCTCGAACACACTTAATTTTATTGCGAGAACGGTGTCACCATTAATATTATCGAACGTAGTCGTACAGTGGGCATGTCAGCTCGTCTGTTGAGTAAATCATTGACGACTTTTTCTTATCGATAGCTTCTCCTCTCAACTCCACTAGTGATAAATGAACTCGCATAATCTTTTTTTTTATTTATTTAAAATAAAGGCTAACAGAAAATTCGCCAAAAAAAATATATACCGAATACTTTTTTGTTGTAATTTTTTTTTTTTTTTATCCCATCACGATTGATGACTCCCTAAAGTTGCAAAAAGCTATTTAACAGCGCCGAAATCTTTTTTTTATTATTATTATTTTTATCTTATACGGCAATTTGTCAATGCCCACAATTTCACTCTTGACCAGTCATTTTAGATTTTCGTTTAATCTTAACCTTTCAACTATGTAAACATGACACATTTTTAATCTTAAAATTTTAATACGCTTAAGAATTCTTTGCGCCTTCTTGACTTTCACAATGCAAATGAATGACACTATCTTTTATTCTCAAGAATCCATCAAAAAGGTTGGGCCAAAAGAGCTTTAAAAATTTCAACTTCAACCTTACTTGCACACCGTTATCTCCCATCGTCACCTTGAATGTTTTCCCTTTCGTATTGTTTCCGAACAAACGGGATGGCAGTTTTTCGAGAAGATAATCCTTATAGGTTAATCCTTCGTGACAAGTAATCACGAGTCACTCGCATATTAACCCCAACATCAATCAATTGTACCAAGTGCGTGATATTTGCTGATATTTAAAAAAAACAATTTTGCCAGCGAATAAAATAAAGCTGTTATTATTTGCTTTTAAAAACACTTTCTATTTTGTTTTTCTTTTCATTTATCCTTTTTTTTATTAGACCGAAAATCTTTACACGAAAAGCTAAAAAAAATTTTTTTTTTTAATTTTTACACAAGGTAATACATTAATGCTCACGCATACCCTTAAAAACCAGACGTTGTTCTTTCAACCAAATCAAGTTACACTATATGCAGTGAAATGTTTTGTTTAAAAAAAAAGCTACATTAAAATTTAATTGCTCATATAATTTACAATATACGAGCATATACGCATATTATGTATTAAAATTAATGGCCAGTAAAGATTAAATTGCATCCAATTAAACAGAATTTAAGTTACAAGAAATGGGCAAAATAGTTGAAAAAATATTGTAAAAATTGAATCAATAGAATGATTACTGCACGACAGTTTTGATTCTTTCTGCCTACGTACAAAACATTTTATGGACTGCATTTGAAATAGCCTTGCAGGTCTGGTCTTAATAAAAAAAGATAAAGTAACTCAGTACAGTAATGCATGTACAATTAGTGACATTAAACTTTCAACATAAATAATAATGCGTACAATAACTGATTATCAATTTCGTTACCAAAGCAAATTTTGTAAACACGTCTCAAAGCTACTCTAAAAAATATTTGTATTACTCTTGCCGTATGTCATAAAGTTTTACGTTTTTCAGCTATAAAACATTCAATGTTGATTCCCCATAAGGTTTCTTTTTATGAGACTTTTAGGCGGGCTCGTAGTTGCGCTTTGTACTAGTGAAACGACACGAGTACGATTTTACTGTACAATGTGCATCCCTCATCACCGATTTTATTATCCAAAAAATGCGAAATTCTATTCATAGCGTTTGCCACTTGAGAAATTTTGCGGCGACAATTCGCCCTGTTAAAGCTGCGCAGCGTCAATGAATTACTCGTACAGTACATGTACAGTATTTCCAAATTTTGTTAAGCTTTTCCCCCGTTTTTGGAAAAACGCGAAAGCAAATTAGAGAGGGAAATTGTTAGGCATGAATTGTCGAGACTGCAGCGTGAGGTTCGAGGTGGACGCTCAATTAAATCTAATGATGTATCCTCCAACTCACTCCCTGACAATTATTTTGACCATTTCATCAGACATCAATAAAGATAGTGGGTAAGGTTATGCGTTTCGCGTAGGGGTTGCTAACCCAACTTTCCCTTCAAACAGAATTACAATAACAAATCAAACGTTGAACAAAATAATTCTCTTTTAATTATTTTTACATTTCAAATGTAAATCTAAAACATTAAACAAAAATTATTATCGCGTACAATACCAAATTTAAAATACATGCATAAAAAAATTAATGCGATTTTGGTATCAAAAAAATCTAAGTCATTGGCAAATTTTTTTTTTTTTTAAGAAAAGATTAGACTTTTAATAATTTGTTTCACTTGACAATTTTTATAATATTTTCAAAAAAAAGTTTGCAAAGAACGAAATGTTATTTTTAAAAATGCATTTTTGTAGATTACTTTGCCAGACCATAATTAACGATACATGTACGAGTATACTGTATTTAATGATTATTAATTTTATGATAATGTTGATTATAATTTGTCTACTAAACATAGACGCCAATAAATAATAATAAAAAAATTTACCTATTTTTAAATTCTGTTTATTAGATCAAATTGTAAATTCAATTTGAAATTATTTTATCACAAAAAATAACTTATGCATTTATACTTGTAAAAATTAAAAAAATTAATAATTTAACAAACACAATAATTACGGTACACAAAATCAAAACCCTAACAACTGATTCGTTACGAAATTACGAAAGTTAGAATTTGCTGTAAATTAATAATCACACAAATAAAAAAAGAAAAATTAAAAAAAAACACCAAATTAAATTTTTCAATTGAAAATTTGTGGAAAATTCTCGGGATGCTCTTATTTACAAAGCTACACATTGTTGGCAACTTAGCAGGTGTTTAATTTCAACTATGCTAATTTGTCACATTATTTTTATTCTTCCGTCTCGCCTTAAGTATATGTTTACCCAAAGAACAGGAAATGTTCGGACCTCGCCACACAAACAGTGGGAAGCAGACCCACATTTCATTTTCTAGCTCTGAGTCCAAACAGTAAAGATAAACAATTCCGGTTGTACGTAGGCCATCCCTATACATATGCCATGCATCTGCCTGAACACGAGACCCAACAAACCACATCCTGACAATTCCCATGGTAAATAATTAAAAGTAACAACCCAAAAATTGTACTACACGTCGAGATAAAAGCGGAAGCTGCTATATTTACTCACATCTGACAAATGTGATAGATGATGCTCACACGTAGTGACACGCTCCTAAAACACATCATCGCTTTACTAGCTTATTAAATTGATCATAGTTTAATTAACGGTGTACAACTTACAGCTGATACAGATAAGTTAAGAAAGATCGCAAACATACTAATGATGTTTACGTAGGACTAGTTTACTTCATTTTGAAAGACTGACGGGCAAAAACTATGGGAATGATAAAGTGAATAAATTAATGAGCTAATTTAAGATAGAAGTAATAACAGTTTAAATTTCTCCTGAGAATAGCGAATGCACGATCATTTGTTTCACCATTTACTAAATTTGTTCTCACTAGTTCTTTCAAAAATGATTTACCATCACCCATTTAACTAAAATGCAACTCACAGTAGTATTTCTCAAACTTTTTCTATTTTCTCAAGTAAGCCACTACAATTTAGCTGACTTTAAAATTTAACTATCATAGCGGTAAAAATATGGTCAACACAATTAAATTGTGATTTGTCAAATAAAATAAATTTTCATTTTACAGAAATTGCATCTGACGGTTAAATCGGCAATGCCATATTTTCTTGAATATTTTGACAATCCAAAATTTTAACTATTAATCTTCACGCTAAATTAAATTTGCTTACATATGATTTAGTATTAAATTACAAACATAAATTATTACACTTTCTATTTAATTTTTTTTTAAATAAACAAAAAACTTTTTAAATACTGTAATACTTGTAGTCCGTACAGAAGTTTATTAAAATATTTATTTATTCTATCGAACACCCCATACATTATTTGTATTTCTTTTTATTTAGACAAACTGGATTAAGTCTGTAATATTTATGTTGTTAATTTTTTTTAAACTTGACATTGATAAATTATTTGTCAAGTATTATAATTCAACACGTACGTATTCTATAAGATAAGTACACTTTTCTTTAATTTTTCATTCTTAAGATTATTGTATACGTACGCTTTGTCTAAGACGATAGTAAAACATAAAATCGAGTTTTCATTTTAATTTTAAATAAGATTGATGAGTGTTTTAGTTTCTTTCATCATTTGAAAAGTACTTAATATTATACAGTATTATATAATTATACTGCACGTGTAGGAACAATTATATAGCGCAACGTAATTAAATCACGGCCCCCTCGTTCCCTCAGCACATCCGAGTTACTGCGATATTGAAATTTAAAGCGCCGTGTTTAACATGGATGACCCTGGCACCGCTTTCTTACCGCAATTTTAAGTGATTCATAAGTTATGTATAATGCACGTATGATCGTAATGGGAACGCAAGAAAAAAAAATCCGTCATCATTTATCTTTTCCAGTTGATTTAAAATGGCGGCCATAAATTACTCGTGTGCATCGCGTTCGTATACTGTCGCTCGATGTACTAGTTGAAATGTGACACAAACCATCCGTAAAGAATAAAAGTGGTTGGTTGTCCCTTGTATATCGTAAGCAGATTCTCTAGCATTATCGCAAATTTATTCCCATCGGATTTTAAAATGATGGGTATGCCGGCGCACGAAAAATATAATTTGGAAACATGCGAAAAGTTAATAAAGACCAACGTACTCTTAATTTAATACGACAACGGTCGTGACTCGATCGCCATTGACGACCATGTTCGCCTAAAAATATTATTATTCGACGACAAAATTGTAGACGCTTTACGTGTACTTTGAACGCTACATAATTAACTGCTCAGACTTCAAACTTCGCATTAAATTTACGAGCGACAATTAGTGAGGTGGATCGAATTTCGTCTTTAAAAAGAAAAAAAAAGAACGTTATCGCCATCATTAATATTCGGGGAAATTACAATAAAGTTTTGTAAACAAAACGATTTTTCTTTCTTTTAAAAAAAAAAATTCCAAGTAAATTTATCGAGCGTGACAATTCGATGATATCAGCTACCTGTTTCATTAACCAAACGTATCTAAACTTCGGTTTCAAGTTCATAATGCTGTGTAAGCACTTTAACGCTTCATAGGCGTTTAAATAAAGCAATCTAATGAATACATTTTCTATAAAAACTAGAAATTAGAAAGAGAGTCAAAGAATCAAAACAAACTGTTTAAGTTTATTTTAAAAAATCAGCAATAATTATTGCAACTAGCTTTTGTAAATTTAATGGATTTTTATCCAAATTTTAAATTTATATTTCAAACAAGAAAATTTAACCCGTGACTATGAAATACAGCTTAAGTTTTTTTAAAAAAAAATTATGATGCAAAATTCTTAAATATTTAGATTTAACGCAATAAGAATTGAAAGTGCAAAAGTTTTTTAAACTAAAAATTAACTTTCCAGTAACTTTTTTTTAAAGCTGTATATTAACCTACCTAACTAAATAACGGTACATGACGTGCAAAATAACCTTTCTAAAAAAGTAAAAAAAATAAAATTTCGCAAACTTTATTTAAAACACGAAAAAAAGCAACATTAAATATTTTTGAAATATTGAAATATAAAAAACAAAAAAACAGAAATAACTTTAGCGAGATTAATGACTCGTGTTGCTATAAAGATGTAAATAAACAGAAATTCGTAGTTGTCTATAACCTTTGAATTTTGACACCCTGGGAGAACATAACTGAGATAGGTCAGCCGTAGATAAGAATAAGGCATTAGGTCTTCAAAAAAGGTCATCTTTAATCTCCGTGTTATCATCATGAGCTCATTTTACATCTTAATTTATTTATTCAGCAAAATATTTGAGTTGACGCAACTTGCTTCCTAACGATATGCGCAACTAATTTCAATTAAATTGGATGCCATTTCTAAAATTAGGGGTGCCAATTAGAATGCGACCCAAGCAGCGAACTCGCTAAACATCAGATAAACCGCGACTAAGCTCCGCTGCCAATGATTGATTGCAATGTCAGAGCGCTTTATTTTGCTTCATGTGTGGTTGCAAGTGTTCGTCTCGAAACGACGAAAACACCCTCAAAGATTGGCGAACAGGGGAAGGAAGGAGACATACACAGACCACACCAAAAAGATAGTGTTTCTAACGATACACAACCAACCACAAAATAGCCAACAAAATGAAATACAACATACTCAGTTTCCAAACGAAAATCCCAAAGTTCAGATGATTAAATTTGATACACTAACTACTAAATCATTTCCTCCCCATAGAATAAATCTTAATAAGCTTGGAGAGAAAATGAATAAATTGTTTGATCTTTAAATTGCTGACGAGATATTATAGAAATTGCCCTTTATCGAAATTTGCCAATTGCGATTCTAATGTTATAGAGAATTGCAGGTTGTCAATGTTTTGTTTCAGTTTATTACTAGATTTTTCGATTAAAAGTTTTACTACAACCCATTTTTAATTAAAAGATGTGATTATTAATGATAGCCTTATTATGTAGAAAGTGTTGGTGGCAGGGAGCTTAATAGTGATAGTGGAGATTTATTAAATCGGCAGTTGCAATGCACCCTTGTTGTTTCAACGTTCAAATAACATCAATCAATCAATTTACTAAATTAAGAAAATATTAATATTATATACAGCCATTTTTTATTGAACTGGATTAAGTTTATTTTAATAACTTTTAAGCTAAAAATTTCTTTAATAATTTTCGGAGACCAATCTATGACGCAAAGCGATGTAGGCTATAAAATGCATTTTTCCAATTCATTTTCATTACCGGCACCCCCAAAAAAATATTAGATTCTTCTCAAATTGTTAATTTTGATTAATAACTCAGCATGTGATTTAACTTCAGATTAGATTCAAAAATGCAAAGTTGTAGTATTTTTTGATGCCATGTTTTCGAGTCGCCTATCTTCAATAAGATAAATGATTTTATACAAAAGAATAAAAAAAAGAGAAAGTAATACATGAATTAGGTGACCTCCTGTGAGTTTAACCTAGAACCGCAGTAACCATTCATCATGTTCAAATCACATAATATAAATCTAAAGCAAATACAGCACTAGTACGAGCCACAACATGACATACCTAGTACATGTACCTGCGCTCGGCCCGGGTACAAGTTTGCCGACCTTCGAACCGGCCACAAAGCCACTTTGAAGAGCAAGCCGGTCACGTACGGTACTTGTTGTTTTTCCCAGTAGTAGGTCTTTATATGTTAGCTCAGACGTTATTTATTTCATTGAACAACATGGGCGGTCGTTGACGATGACCGATAAACATTGTTAGAAGCCTTCCAAATAACTGATACTACAGTACCGGTTCGGCATCTTTCTTTTTAGAGATTTAAAATAAATATTTTAATGTACCGGTACTCATAGTTTAAATTTCAAACCAGTTCAATTTTATTACCTTATTTTTATTCGATGAAAACGCATTTTTTTTTGGCGAGCATATTTGCGTATTTTATAGTCTTATAAGCTTCAAAAACTTTTTGAAAATTACCGTGTAAGAAAAAATTGTGCTGCTGAGCGTTGCACTTTAGCATTTTACCGAAATAAATTTTCAAATCTACATTAATTTAGTTAGTGAATTTCACTTTTTATAGGCGATGATATTGCGGTTCATTCTTCTTCACATGCAAATCCCGTACTTCGTTGTTGATATTACGTACAAAATACGTTCGCCTAACAATTTATCACCCTTCATTCTTCTAGATCCACCCCATAACTTTGACAATACCAACCGGCAACAATCAAGCAAGAGAAGCGCGGATTCATCAAATTTCAACAAAGGTTGTCGACTTAACGTAGCGTGTATTTCCAATGAGAAAAATACAAAACAAGTACAACTTGCATAAAAAATGAATGTCATTTGCCAACTATTAATCTGTAGAGTAAGTAAGTTTGACGATAGATCAACGATTACATTCTGTTTTCATGAGCAGGAAATAGAGATCGATTCTGAAAAATAATCGCCTCTCTTATTTTTAAAAGTCATTCCGCCGAATAAAATAAAGATAACAAGATTATTTAAATGGGCTCATAACATTAAAAATAACAAAAATATCAATAAGAATAAAAACTTGCATAATAATAATTATTAATAAGCTACTGTAACATATAGTCACCACATTGTTTATCATTGAATTAAATGATAATAACAAAAAAGAAATAGGTTAGACTCGTAATTATTATGCAATTAAAATAATAATTTTTTTAAAACTTATCGACCATCATACGAGTATAACATAACTAATAAAAATTTAAACACGTAAGACACGTTTACCTAAAAGTTTTCACGTATGTCAAATTCAAACTACATCAGCAATATTTAAAAAAAAAAAAAAAAAAAAAAGTTGAATCCGCCTTCAATTGTAACGATTCATTACGAATCACACCCATCTCTATACTAACGCAAACGTCTATTATCCAAAAGTGAAATTCGAAACTTTACTCAAATTTATGTCTTTGTTGATCCATCAAAACCTTCAAAATTTTCGCCCGCATATTCCAAATAGACGGCTGGCGTCAAATTCCAAACATTGTTCTCCGAGTGCAAAATGTATGGCAAGTAAATAAAGGTTGAAGTAAGCAGCTGACATCACAATCATGGTGAAAAATATGAAAATTTAAATCGCATTGAGGTTTGTCACTGTCCTACACTTCCATCGCCTCACCACCCACTCGACGCATCCCTAAAATTGTTCGATTGGGATGGGATGCCCACTGTTCGGGGCGCATTCTTCGTACGCAAACATGCACACACCCTTCAAATCTTTCCTTTTTTTTCCCCCTGACCACGTGTTCTTCCCGTGCTCAACAGACCGAGCCAATCAAACAGGCTACTTCATCCCGTGAACTCCAGGCATTATTTTGTCAGCTGGACAGTAACTTAAGCAAACTGTAGAAACAAACTGCAGGAGGTCTTTCAAGTATTCAAAGCTGAGAAAAATAGCACACAAGTTCATTTTTCTATATAATTTTTCCAATGTCTACACATACAAATCGAATGTGTGCAATCCCATTTTTAACACTTCATGTAACACTAATGATAAAAATAACCCCAACCGTCCCTTTCTATTTTTCGGCTGTCTTAATAAGGGGAGGACCTATTATAATCGTCATGCGCAGGAAAATTGAGAAGTAAAAAAAAAAAACTAGCAAAAAGGAAAGGTCGTTATAGGCTAACGTAGCCATTGTTCGATCAAAGTGTATTTACCAAAGGACCCAACGCATCTAAATTTACATTTACACAAGGGCGAATGATTGAATGTACGTGTACAAGAGTTGACTGTACATCAATCATTCGATCATCACTCTCCTAACCAAACTCTTCATCATACGGCCTAAGCGTTGAAAAACAAAAACAAATGCGAGAAGTTACAAATCCCAAATCTAATTATGTGGAAAACTAATAGAAACAGGTGCTGATTAAAAGTAAAAGTAAGTACGTAATAAATTGGATGCAATTGATTTTTGAAACAAAAGTTCTAACGATAAAATTGTAAAAGTTAAGTTGTACTGCTTAATACATCACAATAAGGAAATCTAATTTACCCCTAAATGACAAATAATTTAATTTAAAAAGCAATAAATTTATCAAACATTTATGAATAATATGCAGAAAATCTTAAAACTGCAAAATGTAATATTTTAATTAATTATTTTATTTAATATTTTTTCGCTTCTATTGCAAAATAAAAAAATTTGTTTTATGGTGCCCAAATAGGCTAAATATTATATAGATTTTAAGTAGCCTAAGTTCGTCAAAACCAGACTTAATAAAAATACTATTTTTAACAAATTATTCTAAAAAATGTTAAAAACTGGAATAAAAATCAGAAAATTAAACTACGGTATAGTATGAAATCACAAAGATATTAGAGCATTTAAATAAAATTTCGAATTTGTTCAAAGGATGTTATAGCCGTCAAATGAAGATAGAGTAAAAACATTCCCAACGTTAGCTTTAAAAAAACACACATGTTTGTAAAGTACATACGAGTATTATACAGCATGCTGTAATAAATACTAATACTTATTATTATTCTCTTTTCTACTCATCATTTCATAATTATTTCCAAATATTTCGTGGCAATTAATCCAGAGCACCACATCTAATACTGTACAAATAAACCTTTCTAAAGTAACTTTAATAAATCTGCATTACATCTAGTATTAGATAGATACAGTATACTAGCATTTCTTGAAATCAACCGGTAATTTAATTACGGAAGGAAAAAAAATCTGTATTTTTCAATTCCCACATGGGAAATGATTAATTTTTAAACATGACTTGTTGAAGAGCCGGAGTTTGGTCCATTAATTATCAGTTTTATGAGTTTCCCCATTAGAGACCACCCAAGTGAAGTCCTCGCAAACGGATTATCGATTGTTCGCCTAAAACTGAATTGAGAGACCTAAAAACACACAATATTTTCTCAATGGTGTTAAGTGTTAACTACAGTTAACGCATAACAAACTTAGATTTAGCGTCGCCTTATTTTCTCGCTCTTCACGCGAGGTTCATCCACCCCTCACCACCTATCCTACCTCCATTCCTCTCCCATTGAAATCCGAGGGTGGAGTCGAGGAGAAACCGCAACGACGTAAGAGGAGCCGAGAATAAAATTGAAAGGTCATCATTAAGTTGACACGATAACAATAGGAAGAGTGATAAAGACTTTTGACGAGAGTAAAAGAAAACAAACTAGAGGATTAAAATAAAAACATTTTGATAGGTTTTTAGTCTTCAAAAAAAAAAAAAAAGATGTTGTATTAGTAGAAGAATAAGAAGCAAAAAGTAAATCTCGAGATTTTAGAGAATAGCTTTTCAGATGTGCAAAGAGTTCACATTGACACGAAATTGAATAAAAGTAAGAGAATAAAAGCTATAGGAACAAAATTGTAAAGTAGTTCTCAACATTTTTTGACCCACACAAATCACACGATAGTCCAAAAGATAAATAAGTCGGGTATGAAAAGTTTATCTGGAAAAGCACTTGAAACGTAAAATTTTCATCCTACCCTAGATGATGGCTGATAAACAATTGAAAGATGGCCTTGCCTAAATACAGACTTCGCAATTTCAATCATGCAAGCGCGTCTGTCAAGAAAATTGAAAAAAGAAAATTTAAGGAAGAAAAAATTAGGTACAGTATTAGGGGAAAAAAATAACAATTTTTTCCCCTCATTGCTCGTGATCAATTGAGTGAACAGGAACAGACCAAGCCGCAAAAAAATAAAAAAAAATTGCTCTTGTTAACGTCATTAAAAGTTGCTTTTGGATTTAATGTTAAGTCATCATCGTTTCAACTCATCAATCTGGTTCCAATAGAAAAGAATAGCTCTTGTCTGCCTGCACGAACTAGCTCGAACAATAATATTCTAAATTTAAAATTGGTTAACCTCGTGATTTAAAAAATCAAATGCGTGAAGCGTCGAAATTATTCCAACTTACTCCAATTTTCTCTCACTAACAAGTTGCTCCATTTTTAACTATGAGAAATTTGAGCGATTTGCTTGATCAAATTTGCCATTCCTCGGTATCATTATTCGGTGAATTCCTCCTTTATTTTTTATTTTTCTTACAAAACTTGTTAAAGTTATATGAAATAATGACACAATCACATTATACGCTTCACTTTCTTTCGTGAAATCGACCGATAGAATCACCCTTTAAAAAAAGAAAAATTCGATAGTTAAATACTCAATCTTTAATTTGCTCTATTTATACTGTATGTACGTAAATCGATTAAAGCGAATTGCTTTTTTGAAGCCTATTTTTCCATGTACTGTAGGCCTACATGAAAAGAAAATCAATGTAGGCCTACCAGTACACGATTGCTTTTAACAATGTTTTTATTATTTATTGCTTTCGTTTAATTTTCGAGAATTTTTAGTGTGCGAGAGTTGTATGCGCAACGGAAACTTCAACGCAAATGAAGTGCTAAGGGTAAACAAAAGATAGATATAAAACGCTCGGCAAAGTCTGAGCTTAAAAATCTGAGAAGTTTTAACCAATTATTATTTTAACACAGTTGATCTTGGTTATAACGTTCTTGGATATAATGTTATCTCTGATGTAACGTCATTTTGTGTAAGTCATATCGCAATTATATGTATTAACCTGAGAAAAAACTTTTTTCGCGTCAAGAGAAAGCTTTAATCACGGCAATAGCGTCAAAAAAGTCAGAACTCTAATTTTAGCTTCCATTTTTATAAGATTTTTTTGTAATGAGGAACCAAATTAAATGATTTAAAGTTCTACTGTACTGCATGTAGGCTATTTCTAACAATACCATTGACCAATTTTAAATATTTTTTTAAAGAACGCCAGAGTTTAATCACATTCAATATTTCAAATACATGTAGACTGTCCCAAAAAAAAAAAAAATTGTAAGATTTAATTTCAAAAATCAAACCCGCAGATATACAGTATAAGTGCAATTTATTATTCCAATTTATTTTTAAATGCCGGCATTTGGTTTACTTATTTCCTACAATATTTCTATAATTTCAAGAATTTAATTTTAAAGCAGACCTACAGTATAGTCTTACCTAATTTACAACTTCAACAATTTATTTCTTTTACAAAAGCTGTATTGGAGATGACAGCGTGTATATCTTAGATAATTAATTTTGTGTTTTTTGACTGACGTTTGAAAGTTCTTTGCATTTTTTTACCAAATTTTTAAAATCACGTGTAAGAAAAAAAAAATTCGCCATTTTTAAAAAAAAAAAAATATTCAAAAAAATATCTAAGAATGAAAAGCATAAAAATTTGACAACTTCCGCACATGCAACAAATTCCCGAAACCATTGGTGATTTTTGTTGAAAAACTTAAAAGCCGTGTAATGGTTTGTTTATTCATGTATACAAGCAGTTACCAAATATAGTTTTAGAAGGTGACATGAAGCGGTTGGCAGGTTTGTTTTCGCTCATTTTATTTTTGACAAGTTATTCGAGTCGAAAGAATTACGGAGACGTGGCCAACGTAAAAGAAATAAAAATGGAAAGAAAAAAAACGGAAAGAAAAAAAAAAAAAAGAAAGTAGGAGAGAAATTATAAAATTTCAAATCTGTCATGTCGATAATTTGGTGATGGAAAAATAACCAACAACGGAAAAACAAAAATAAAAAAAAAACTTATAAACAAAGTTTGTTTTCTGTTTCATCGGATTCCATCTAAACGTTTTGAAACCCTTTCAGTCACAACTAAAAAATAAAATCATTCAGCATATGCAAAAATGATTTTTTATTTTCTTTAACAAAAAAAAAAAAAAAAAATTATATCTCAAAAATCTCTTCGCCAATTGACACGTTTGATAATGCGTAGTATACTATGCATTTCGTGCGTGAATATTCCGATTACATGTATATGGGGGCTCAACCGTCGACACTGTTATTTGGAACCTTACGGAAATAAACAGCCGTTGCAACACCCACGTTGAAAGCAGCAGCCTTTTTTTTCAATCTGCACAGCGCAATTTCATCTTCTCGGCGATGAAAGATCAGGCAAAGTTTTAAGACGTTTACTAAAATGGAATTTTCAAACTTTCTGGTAAAAAAAAAAAAATTCTTGGTGTTTTCTCCCTTCAAACTATATAAAAAAAATTAAATGTGAGTGCCAAACACAATCTGGTGAGGTTTGAACAACATTTATAAACGATGAATCACTTTGTGTTTTTAAAAAAACGACATGTTCAAAACATGTACGTAGGTAAAAAATGTAAGCAATTTCGTCGTTTTGAATATTTGTTAAACGAAAAATTAATGCGGAAGAAAAACTAAACATTAAAAGAAAAAAAACCCCATTATATAAGGAAATAACTTTGTAGGGGAAGTAAAACTTGTTATGACTTCTTATAATGAACAGAAAAAGAAGAAAAAAAATCGTAATTTTTAATCACATGTATCATCCTTTCGAGAAATAATGCCGAAATCATTTTTTTGACTTTAATCATCTTACCGTTCACACAATTAAAATTCCAACTGCGCTTAAACTTTTTTTTTTCAGCTGTTTCAGTATTCATCACGACAAAGAAATTTTATAAAGTCAAAAGGTTTTGTAAAAAAATTAAAATCAAATTATTTTTATTGCTTGACAAGATTATTGCATTAATGGCTTTGCAACCTGTTTTTATTGCAAATTAAGTTATCAAAAATTTGATTTCCGATGAAATTAAACATCGTTCTCGCAATTCTTATTTGACTTATTCGTGACTGACAATCAAAGTTAAGTTTAGAGTCTAAGGGCTCATGAAAACAATTTTGAACTGAATATTAAAATTTGTTCAAAATGTTCTATTAGAAACTCTTTCAATGTTCACAAAAAAAAAAAAAGAAGAAGTAAAATACGTGCCAATCTCAAACAACTTATTAAATAAAGTAAAAAAAATATCAATACCGTAATTATAAAATACTGTACAAACATCAATCCTTTTGATTTATCTCTCAAGAAACCAAAGAAACAGTAAACAAAAATACAGTACAGTTAAAATAATAATAAAACAATATAACTTCACTTAAATTATATAAATACCGTACTGTACTGTATTTAAAAAGTTCGAATAAACATTTTTTGAAAATTAAAAAATGAGTGACACGCAGGCTTAGATAGGCTAGTGATAAACCAACTTCTACATGTGATATAAAAAATAAATAAGCTTTGTTATAATAATTTGCAAGTTTATTAATTTAATATCTACCAAACCTCACCTATAATATAACCAATTATTTGTACCTAATGCAGTAGATTTATTATTGGTAAATTGCATAACATTATTTGTTAAGTACCGGTAAGTAAAAAAATTATCAATACAGTAGTGATTAAGGCAGATGTACCGGGTGTCCGAGAAGATCCTGGACGATAAAGAATTGCAATAAAAAAAGAACTAGCCAAGATAAAAACTTAAAAATGGTGTCGTTTTAAAGAAAAACTCAGAGAGTTTTTTGGGTAAAAAAATGATTTCTTAGTTGTTTCAATAAATATAAAAAAAACTTAAAATTCAAGAAATGACATTTTTTATAAGTGAAATTTTCCAATCTAAATTTTTGGTGGAATATTACAAAAATTATGGTATATACATTTTTCTATATTTCATTATCAACATGTTAAATAATTGCATTTTAAACTAACGAATAACATTTTCGATTTCGAACCCTTGAGTTATATTTTTCTAGCTTGTAAACAACAAAATAAAAAAAAAATATTTTAAAAAATATTTAACCTCAACTTCGCAATTTTTATTTAGTTAAAATCATGTGCTTGTAATAAAATGACTTGTGTCGGTCATGTTATTTCGATAAGAGCGATTAAGTCTAGTCCAACACTTAGAGTATTACGTTTTATTAATTTGACGGAAAATCGAATTCCATATAAATACTCAATTGGTAGCAGCTGTTTTCTTTGTGCATTGACTCGCAAAAGCAGCCCGAGTAAGATTAACTCGAAGATTAAGCTAACGTCACAAAGGAAAGTCCCGGCCTTCTAATCTGGGGCTAAGAATAATCAAAAGCAGCGCGCATGCACTGACACAACAAAAAGACTCACACCGCGAAAGAAAAAAAGATTACAGAGGAGAGAGAGAGAAAAAAAAAAAGAAAGCAAAAAAAAAAAGCGTAAAAAGAAAGTTCAGAACACGTCCTAAAAGTTTTTGTGTAAAAAAAAAACACAGATGAATTTTATGAAATATTTCGGAGTTACAACTCGTGTCGGCGACATCAAAAGCCATTCTTGGCCTTAAACGTGTCATGTCTCGGCTCCAATTTCTTTCCACCAACAATTTTCATCCTTCAACGCCTCCCCAATTTCAAGTCCGAAACCTACCCCTACCTTACCAACGCAGTTCCAATTTATCCCCTCGCATCCTGCCCGTCCTGGTACCCAGCGTGTTTTTACCCTCCAACTCGATGTGTATGGCCAGGGGAACCTTCTTGTACTTGTCTCGGATCCTCAATAATACATCCCGACACATTTTTTAATCTTTTTTTTTCATCGCAAAAATGACACGCAAAACGACAACCGTAGGGCTATGCATGTACGGCTCTTTATTTTTTTTCTTTTCGTTTTTTTTTTTATATAATATATTATATTCTCAAATGTTTTCGTCTGTTGTTTTGGTGGCTGCGGCTGCGACTCTCGATATTAGTATGCGATTGGCGTAGTTGAGGGACAGGGACTTCATGGGTGTGCGCGCCACTGGAGCAATGTTTTATCGTTTCTCGTGTATACATATAAAATTTATCATTTTCAAGTGTACGAATAATTTAAATTGTACAGATAATTTTCTTAGATAACAATTGTCTCTTTCAAAGTTCAAAACAACTTCCAACCCACCCACCACCCATTCCTCATTCAATCAGAGGCGGATTGCTTTGATTTTCCATTAACTGTCCCTAGACCCTAAACGCTATCCCTCGCTGTAAAATTCTACTCCGAGTAATTTTTATTAAGAAATTTAAATTAAATTAATAGGGCAAATCCAATTAAAATAATCTAGAATGAATTTTTTTTTTTCGCCGTAATTTATTTTAATTATGTTCATCAAAAATTAATATTTTCTAAATAAAATTCACTAATTTGAATATCGTGATTATGCTCTATTAAGCATTTTCATTTTATTCCTTCAGTATTAGCACTAAAAATCTGATGCAGATATGAAAGACTAAAAATTGTTGCCCCTCCAAATGCTGCCAGATGGGATCGAATATTGTGAAATCCGCCCCTGCGGCCTGTTCGGTGTCGAAACCCGGCACTGCTGTTAATCAGTTTAATAATCGCCAACCGCTACAGTTCATGTCCGAAAATGAAACGTTAAAAAAATGTATTTACATATTTTTTTTTCCCGAAAACGTCGTTATGGTGTCAACTTATGCCCATAAAATGTCCTTTCACCTGTCTGTAGCGATAAACAATTTTGCCAGTGCGGTAGCTTTAGAAATTCGACACCACTCCTATGAATTTTAAATACCTCAGGTCGTTAAATTAACGAGCGAAATACATTTGTACAGGTAAAATACAAAGAGAAAGCGACAAAGAGAATAAATATTACTTCAAATATAAACACTTTGAAACCTTATTTTAATAAACTGCGTAGGAATATTTCTGAAAGTTATATTAATCATATAATATTATTCTTTTAAATACAAGCCTTATTAAACTTGCAAATTAAATAAATAAAAAAATTAATAACTATAAAATATTAGCTTCTCTTAAATGATACACGTAGTAAAATCCTGATTGAATGTACAGTACCCGTAAAAGAAAGAAGAAAAAAAAGCTTGCAATTAATAATAATAATTATAGAAAGAAAAAACGTTTCAAAGAAAATCGTTGAAACATATCAATAAATTAATGATGATAAAGATTAAGTTCGTAAAATTAGCTAAAGAAATTCTAAATTATATTTCAATAAATAATTACCGGTATTGAACACATTCTGCCTTTAAAATATATTTGAGCTGCACCTTCAACTGCTCCTATATTTATTTTATTCCTGTGTTACAGTACGGTACGAGTGATAACTGTAGTAAGTGTGCATGTGTATATGGTATTAGTTTGTCTAAAAGATACTTATAGCCTACTAAATCTCCAGTACACATATACACCTACTGCAGTTAGCACTTAATATACTGCAACATCTACAATCACCATATTGCTTTTACCAGATTTAAGTACTCGTAACTCAACTTAAATTAAGAATAATTATAAAGTATGGCGACTCATTATTATTACATGTATTAATATGGTTTTGCAACTAAATTGCTGTATTAACCACTGTGACTTGTTAACCTAGCAGTCGGTTTGCATTTTAAATGTACATCTTAGCCGCAATTATGTTTACAACATCCTGAATTACGGAATAAAAATCAATTATTAAAATATAAAAATTTTAAATGTATAATAAACAACTCAATTTACTAAAATAAACTAAAGTTTCAAACCATTAGAAATAAGTCCACAATCGACCACAGTGATTGTTGCAAATGCTCGTTGATTACGGATTTAGCATTTGCGCCATTTTACTTAACTAAAAACAAATAAACAAAAAACAAAAAAATTGTAGGCTATAGAAAAGAAACTTAAATCCGCTTTCCGTGATTTAATTAAGAAACTGTTTTCCAACGCATATTTACTCGCAGTAGTAAGAGTTTTCTCCTCATCAAAATAGTAAAAGGAGTTACACGATCCAAGTATAATTCTGCTAATTATCTTGAATTCGACAAAGGCCTCTCAGCTTCTCTAGATAATGGCTCGTTTCATTAGAAAAAGCTCTACACAATCAGTAGAAACTTAATCGATCGATAATGTTTTTATATATTGTTTTCTATCCTCATCAAAACTCGACAAAAAGAAAGCCCCAACACAATGTTAGAGGTTTTTTTTGTATTCCGGAAAAAAATAAAGGAGAGAAAAAAAAAAGCAGAAGCAAGATGAAGCGAGAAAAGATATAAGAAAGAGAAAAAGAATTTTCTTTAAAAAAATAAAAAAAAAAAAGTGTCCTCATCATTTGCAGTCGTTGTAGCGAGCGCGCAGATCAATATGGCGTCTTCCGCATCATGCATCTCTTTCCTATTATACAACTCCTTACATCAATGTATTCTTGTAGCCAACCTATATCTACACTAATGTTAAGTAAGATTCAGCGTGTGTGACACCTGCTAGACTTCCCATCGCCTTCCAACTACGTTTACACTGCCACGTTAAAACTCTCATTGTCATATGCACGTGCACAAGTCATAAATTGAATTGCCTATAAACTTTCCCGCGCTCCTTATACTCACTCACTCCATCGACATGCATCTACGTCTATTGATTGATATTGCTGAACATGGCAAATTTGAGTAACGTCGACAACTCATAAAATTACATAGACGAGTTTGCATCCGCTACATTACCGTGACGAAACGCAAAAAATAAATAAATAAATAACCTGCGAATAGTGATAGAGTAAAGAGGAAAATAAATACACAAAAAGTCAAAAGTTGGTGTGTTATTCGGTTGACAAAATAGAATTAATTAGACCTACGCACTTCCATATAAGATTGCAAGAGGGTTAGTTCTGTATAATTTGGGAAAGCAATAAAAATTTGTCATGATAAAAATAAAACGTAATTGTTCGCGGTTTAAAAAAAAAAGTTTAAAAGTCGTTAATTTTAAACGGTTAGGTAGTAAACAAATAATTAAAATTCTAGATGTGAAAGATTTCTTTTATTCTTTCTAAGAAACAGGTAACCTTCGTTATACACGGTTAACAACAATTCGTGTAATTCGAAACAGCGCAGAATAAAAACGCCTTAATAAAAAATTTTAAAAATCCAGAAAAAAATAACGTTTTTCAGTGCATTTGCAAACAAAAAACGATAATATGAAGGCATTCATCCTCTGTTTATATTTACGCAAAAAACTTACGAAAAAAAAAAAACCTTTATGAAATGATAAAAAAAAAAATGGTGCTAACATTTAAAAATAAACAAGACGAATTTAGTAATAATTATGAATATCGATATTTAAGCAAAATGTTAATAATTAGTACAAAATTTGATGATAATTTTGCAATTTGTTTGTGAGTATTACAAAAAAGCAAATTGATTTGAGTGACCGATGACCTTATGAGCGCAGATTGAAGAAATTTTGTTCACTGACTTTTCAATCTTTGCTCTATTTAATTATTTATTTCAATCCTATTAATCTACTTGTCATTTCTGATTAGTTGACCGTTTTAATACTACGGTAGTTACAGTAAATCTCAATCTTTAAAATATTTGGGCAAAACTCGAGAACTGGTATACTACATCCAAGATAGATGACAACTACTGTAAATCCGAGAAAAAAATCTAATCAAATGGATTTTGGATTTAATTTTTTTGCTTTTTCAATAAATTGTCTTTGCCTCAAATAGATCTTATCTTTCGGTCTTGAATTACTCAATCCACTTCATAATTATTAATAACAAAAATTAATACTGTAATGTTTTGTCTTTTGTATCATTAAAGCCGTGCAAATCAAGTACCGTGTACTTCGAGGTTGACTTGTGGTTAATATAAAATTACGGAGAACATTAGAAAAACATAATAAGAAAAACCCAAACATCCTACAAATTTAAAATGACGCAATAAACTTTTCTTTTTTTTTAAAACTAAATGATAAGTGACGTTTGATATGGTAAGCAAGTAAGAAAATGTCCTCCTCCCTCATCAAAACGCATGCGTGTACTGCGGAGTAACTATCATAAATTTAATTTTATTTGTTTGCCTTTTTAAGCACGACACGATGATCTCAGACAAAGACTTGACCAAACTCCTCACCTCACTCAATCCCTCTTTCATTTTGCTTACCACCCTTTAAATCTACGATGTTCTCGGAGAGAGCAAAAAAAAAACAATTTATGATTCAACAAGCTGTGGACCGACCATTAACAGTAGACAGGGCAGACCAAAAAAAAAAATCAACTTGGAAATAACAAGACGATCCATCCTTACTATCGACTACAAGTTGACAATTTAGAAGAGGGGGAAATGTTTTTTTTTTTTTCTTATTTCTTAGCTTTGCTCGATTCTTCCCTTTATTTTACTTTTCATGTTCTCCCTTTAGGCAGGTAAAAACGTTTAAAAAAAATCGTCCCATTAAATTTACCACCAAATGCTCTTTTCAACCACTATTACTTGACTTAAATTGCACATTTGAAAGACTTTTGAATCGTTGTCAAGTTAGGAGAAGATGACTCGAGGTAACTCGTCTTTAATTTCATTGGCCCTTCAGGGGGCATGTACATGTAGGCAAATACTGAATCAAGTCCACCTGACAGTTAGTTATCCTCCACTAAAATCTCTCATTTTGCTATTTTCACCCAACAAAATTGTATAAAATAAATAAACAAAAACATGTTTAAAGCAAAAGAGGACATGTTTTGTTTTTGAAAAATGTCCACTTGAAAAATGTTTAAAATTCTCAGATTCTGTCTTCTTTTTTTCTCCCCCTCCTTATATCTACAGTATTTACTTTTCTCGACCCCCCTCCCCCCCCCCAACCACACGTTCCCCCCCACAAAAAATAAAGACGGAGATACCTCTTTCAGCGCACCACTTTTCTATATGGCGTGTAGAGAGACCTCCGTTCGAATCTATATAAAGACTGGCCAACAGCGATAAGCTTATCTCCAATAATTTAAAGACTAGGTTGTTAAAGAAGAAATAATGCAGTAATTACCGTGCAAATGCGACTCAATAAATCAGGCGTCACCCCACACAAATAGCAGCTGTGGTGCAACAGCCACTTTTTTTCTCTCAACCGCTTAAACCAACTTCAACACGACCCCCCCCCCCCCCCCCTAACATGCCCTACCAAACTTGTAAAGTCAACCCCACAAAAGACGAATTTGAAATAGGTTTTTTTTTTATTAACACTATTACGGTTTAAATTTCTATATTCAAAAAAAAAAAATATATTTCACTAAACTGAAATACAGTATTTATTAAAAAACTTTTATCAAAAGTGTCAAGAATTATTCGACACTGTCAAATGCATTTTTTTTTAAATAAATTTTATTTTAATAAATAAACCATATTTTTTATTTTTGTTTACAGTATGTTGCAGTGCATTAAAAAAAGGTATTTGACAACTGACGGCATTAGAAAAAGAAAAGGCCAAAACAGGCAAAATAATAATAATAATAAAAATACATGTAATATTACCAATAAAATTTTCAAAATTAATTATTTTAATGCTTCATAACAGTTCTTAAGAAAGATAACGAAATAAATTTATTTTCTTTTATAGAATAAAATTTTATTTCCGTCATATACAGGTTATCCGTGTAATTAATGAAGTTTATTACTCCAGTAATATTTTTCTGTGTTTCTAACCATTACGCCGCCTTGTTAAAAATTATAGGTAGATAGCCTACTGTATTTTTTTTTTTTTTTTTAACTTTTTAAAATGAATGCTTCTGTAATAATAAAACCTACTGTACGCGTTTCAAATTATTTAGACCAAAATTCAAGTTTATTGAATTAATTTGTTAACTGTTGAATTTATCTCTAATACAACTTAATTTTATTTTTTTTTCTTTGCAACTGAAAACCTCATTCCTACTCATCGATTGTAGTCTTTCAATGGGTTTTTTTTTATGACAGTCAAAATTATATTCGTTATAATCTTTTCCTCCGAAAGTTTCAGTATGTAGTTAAAAACTTAAGCATGTTTAAATAGTTGACTGGAAGGGATTTATCAATGTCGGCTTCGTTTATCTCATCCATTCAAAATTACGTCTACTGATTTTATATTATGTGTAATAATAAACATGGCATTAACCCATCGTCCATTAAGATTATTAAATTTTTTTTACGATGTTTTTTTTTTTCCTTCTTTTCTTTTCAGAACAAAATAACAACTCCTTGTTGAGCGGCAAAATTGACTATTTAAGAAAATGATTCCTGCTTGCGTGTTTTTTGTTTGCGGTGTAAAAGATTCAAGTCTATAATCATTCAAATTTCGGAGTATCAAATTAGCCATCTAATAACTGCCCTGTATAAATAAGCCGTGAAATTGACAAACCAAAGTACTCGTTAGGCAAACCTGGCAAAATCACAAAATTTTAAAATATCTTTTATTGTACATATTTTTCCTGTTTTTTTATTTACTTATAGCCTACATTAAACTGAAAATTTGTACTTTTTTGTACAGTACAGTATAACTTTTTTTTTTAATTTTTTAACGTTTTATTCACTACGAGTTTAACCTAACCCTGTTTACTAAACTACGAAAAAATTGCATTTTTATTTAACTTAAAAATAATCATCGGAGATTATTGTTTTAAAATTCGATACTATTCATTTTTCCAATAATTCTAAAGCTATTGGACAAAATTCCAAAAAATATCAGTCTTAATCCAAATAAAAAAAAATTTAAAACTGCAATAAAGCCGCATGTAGGCCTACTCATAAGTTAATAAACTATTTTAATTTTCAATTTCACAATAAAAAAAACTATTCGAAATACTGTATAATAAAACTATGTGCAAACAAGAAATAATAAAGATAAAGCGTAGTTCGAAAGTTGTCACTACACTATTCTTTTCAAAACTCATAAAACTGACCATTGAAAATTATGACGTGGCATTATTGACTGATTTTATGAACAGTTTGACGCAATTTTCACAAAAAAATCAACAAGTTACTAATTTTAAAAGCAGTAGCCGATACATAGGGGGAGCACCACTACACTCGTCTAAATGTTCTTTTTAAATAATCCTTATGGTACTAATTTACGTAATCAACAAAAAAGTATATTTTTTATTGGCGTTTTCATTTTATTATTGTGCCAACTTTTGTAAAGCACCTTTTATTTATTTATTTTAACCGCAAATTAACAAAAATCGATAAATTTTAACAACATAAACCAATAAAAAAAAAAAAAAGAGCATTTCGCCAACTTATCTTATCTTTTAGTACTTCTCAAAATCTGGTGTTTCCCTATCATTTATATATAGATCCGCCATTGCATAAAAATATTATAAAAGCCTACCAATGATTATAATTGGTTGATTAAAAAATTAATTATGCATTCTTTTATATAAGCTCACGCTAACTCGTATTATTGTAAGTTCTCTCATTGTTTACTCACTTTGGTTTCTACCTACTGCTATTATAATTATCATATTTCAAGCTGTAAACCAGAAAAGTTAAATTTTCAGCAAAATGATACGAGAAACTGGCACCTTAACTTTATAAAAAATTAAAGTGAAATCGCATAAAACGAGTCTCTCGACACCAAGCTAAAATAAAAAATACTTTGAAAGACATACTGTACGTGATAATTTCCAAGTAAATTAAATAAAATGATAAAAACTATGTACAAGTAATGAATTTTTACGGTCAGTAATAAAATGTATGTTTAAAGCGAATAAAACCGTACTTTTGATGTCGAATAATTTTGAGTTGATGATCTCCGGAAAGTCATAAACAAATCAGTAAAATTTTTATATTTCTGAAGAAGAAAAAAAAAAGGCAGTAGAAGTCACGTCCTTTAAGTTCTAGGTATAACTTGTAATCATATTATGTCACAAAACGTAAGGTTCGTTTTCAAAAACGAGTAACATATCCACGCACCGGATCTAGCAACGAGGGGTTCTTTTTTTTTTTGACAGATCCTTCAATGTCAAGTTTGGAGGTCCTGACCTGAGCAGAGTCGTGATACAACGTTCGTTCTGAACTACCCGTACATAAACACTGAATATTACGCTCGATCGCGTAGAGGAAGCGTGAGAATTTTGAACGGCTAAGAATTGTCAGCTTTAAGAAGTTGGAGCCGAGAAATAAGAAGTTGGTGTAGGCTGAACTCTTGACACAACATTCGGCTTCCAAAGTCTTCGTAGAAAATACAAGGGTTTCTACTGCGACTGCGCTTATAGCCTATACTGTTTCATCGAATAACATGAGTGAAACGCCACAGGTGTTTGTACTTACTCTATGACAGATCCAAAACGCAAGGGCTAAATAAGAAATATTAAATTTCTTTTCTTTAAAAAAAAAATGCGATGTTTCTAAAGCTTTCTTAAAATATGATTTCCGACAAAATACGCGTACAAAAAAAATAATTGATCACCGTTCGCATAATCAATCATAATAGTGTATGGTGTGTAGTCACACCGGAGAAAATATTCTAAGCGCAGATTAATTCCCATATCCAGTAAATACGTGAAAAAATAAATATGGAATCACAAAATCTTTTTAAAAAAACCATTAAATATTTTCTAATTTTTTATAAAATTGGCATTACGGGTCTATGGGGAAAACTACCAATTTCAAAAACAAATACTTTAAAATTACGATGCCGGTAATTTTATTTTCCATTCCCTTCCCCTCTCAAAAAAATCTTTTAATTGTGGACTATTAACGGAAAATCAAATATTAATTAAAAAAAAAAAAAATGTAATGCATTAAAAACTGCTTATAAATTTCATTTTCTTAAAAATATTTCTCCTTTAATTAACAATTGTGGTTTTTTAAAATTAAAATGCTTAATGAACAAACTCATTTTTGCAGTTAAAACGCAAAAACAAAATTTTTGTAAAATTAAAATAGGTCCAACTGTATAAATACAAGTTTTAACTCTTGCAATTTTTTTTTCTTTAATATTGTTGCAATTTAACTCGAAATTAATTTCTTAATGCTTAAATAATAATTGTAATTAATAATTACAATCTGTGTCATTTCTCATCCAATCAAAATTAATTTTATACCTAGATTTTATCTGCTGCATACTGACGGCAAACTTTTATCAAAATAAATAAATAGGAAATTTTAATGAAAGTGCGTAATAGCATTAACGTGACTAAACCTTTTAGTCCAGAAAAGTACTGTACTTAAGGAAAATCCGAGTTGGCATTCGAGAGATAAACGTGATTTGAAGTGTAAGCAAGACGAGACCAGACTCTTCACTGCCGCATTACGTAAATTAATTAATTTTGCGATAAAGGCCAGCATTTTCTAACAGCTTTGAACAATTACATCAATTCCTGTCTGGCAAAATTTAGTCCTATTTTCAAAGTAATATGACAGCTGACGTGAAATATATTCTATTAAATCTGTGGTCTACGCGATGACTGAGAAAATCAAGTGCCATTTCAAATCGGAAACCCGGGTTCATCGCTTCCATTCCGCTCCACACTATCAACCCTACACGCAACGGTGCCGGTTCGTAAACTTTGTAATTTATTCGAGAAAATGGTTCATCATAACTACAGTCTAGTTTCATTATATAAAAAAATTTCAGTAAATAAGATTATTCTAATTGTCTACTCGTTTGACTGAGATCTGATAAAATAACCGACTTAAAATTATAGCTTATTATAATACAAAAGAAAAACAAACACAAATTTAATTAAAACTGGTTAGTGCTTCGCATAACTGGTACTAGAAATTTGCATTACTGTTCTGTAATTATATCCTGTTCTTAGCTTTAACACAAAAACTCGTATAAAAATAATGCGCATTTCTATTTCACAAAGTAAAACATAATTATTTTTGTTAATACAGCATTAACATAGCAATACGGTTGTGGTAATAAGTAGTTATTTAACTGGTAAACACGAAAAAGTTATTAAATTTAAAAATACATAATACCGGAAAATATTTTGTCTAGGAATCCGACACATAAACCTATTAAGATTTATTTACATGTTTTAAACAATGACTAAACGTTCATATTAATATACTGTATAATTATTATTTTTTTTTTTAGAAAAAGAATTCCACTTTCGCGTTGTTAATAATTATAATTTGTGTAAATGCTTTTAATTTAAAAAAAAAGCATTTTCCAGGTACCGGTACCTCTATAGCTTTTAAATTTTTGTAAATTTTCTTTTTTTAATAATTAAGCAGAAGTTTTAATTGTTTGCTTTTTGCTCGTCGTCCTTTAGTTTAATGATATTATTAATCCTTTAATTAACGAAGAAATTAAAACGTAATATAAGATAATTTCATTTAGTCTGGACTTCATGGAATAAAATTTTATTTTATTTATCTACACAAGATTTGCAGTTTGCTATGCCACCTATTAATTATTATAATGCATGTTTTGTACATTAAATGTACGCATATTAAATTTGCTACCACACAATTTAAAATTGTGAATATCGTTGACGTTATAAACAAAAGTAACAAATACAATAGACAATATTTAGGCCTATTATTTAATACTTAATTTTTTTTTTATTTTATTTTTAAAAAAGCAATTTCTATTCATTGTTACAACTTTTAATGCGTTTTTTATACCGAGCAGCGAGCTTAAGGTAATTTCTATCTATTTGCCGGGTTTAGGTATTATAATTTATTGTTCATCTAATGCTAACTTCTTATCCAAGCGGTTTTCCGTATTGGAAACAACAATTTAAAGTGTAGTTAAAAGTATCATTAGGTCGAGCTTAAGGTGTTTAGGTTTTTCTTATATACCCAAGATAAAAACCGCTAACGTGAAACAAAAACTCGTTTATCACTCGGCCCGAGCGCTTTTATTCTTCATCGCCGATCTTTATTGAATAATAACCCCGTTGGTGCTTACGGTAAACTACTTCCCCCCGCCAGTACACAAACGCACGCAGCCTACAATAGATGAAGAAGGAGGAGGGAGAAGGATTAATTGATTGTGCTCGCACCAAAGCGCAATAACAAAGCGTGTTGTTCGATCTATTACTTAAACAGCAAACTTATTTATATTGCTGTAGTGTACGTGTTTGTGAGCCGAACGAGCTTTCCAAAATCACAGTCGTTAGGCGTGGATTCAGATGAGAGCGCACCCAGACCTAGCCTCATTTCAAGCTCGTGCTACTCACGTGAGGAAAACTCTTCGATCTGCTCATTTAAATACTTTTTTCTCCCACCCTCTTTGCGTTTCAAGTAATCAATCTCTCGTTTGCAAATTTATTATCAAAGGTTGACAGCGATTAAAGTTTCGTAATTTAATTAATTTACCGAATCGATTTTACAAGTTGGACGAACTAGAACAATTTCAACAAAAAAAAAAGTTAGCTCCCACTTCCATGCACTGGCATTTTGCTACGTTACGTTTGAAATACTTGACGATATGAACGCGCGTTAATGTTGTGTCGACGAAAAAATGATTACAAAAGCGACGTGGATTGCAATTCAATTTCATGAGAAGCAATATTAGTATAAAAATAAAAGCTTGCATACGGTGTTTACAAAATCCTCAGTTAAAATAAAAATTTATATTTTTTATAATAAATTAATAATATGTTGTTTTCGACACATTTAAAATGAGTTGAAAAAATATTGCACAATCTACGACGCGTAATTATTTCTTTACCTTCATTATTAATTACAGATCATCTTTTTAGTCTTATCTAATGCGTTTACACATTTTTTTCCATGTTTTTCCCCAGTCATACTTGTAAAATCAATCAATAATTTTTAATTCCACTTGTAATTATGTTTTGATGATTTCCCTTTAAACGTGAAAGACATAAAACAAACCACAATAATAATAAAAAAAAAATTTCATAGAAAATTACGTGAAGATTTATAACATAGGGTAAGCTTGTACCGAGGTAGAAAGAAAGAAAAAGAAAACTTTTTAAATTTAGCATCGCGCAGCACGCTAAACAAATCATTCAGCATCCATTTTGACAACATTTCTCCTAAATTGAGAATACCCATTTCATTTGTAGAATAGCGGCATCAAACACTCATGTCAATTCCATCAAAATAAATAATGCATAATATACTCCACGACTGAACGCAAAAAACTTAATTTAAGAAGGTCGAACGCAAAGAAATAAACATGAAACGTCAAAAGAGCAGCGCATAGAACGACGGTTATGCATACGCTGTACGCCTCATCTAAAATTATTTCCACGCATATTTATAATCTGATCAAAAAAACTCGAACGTAAAGATAGTAACAGCCTCAGCCGAGTACACACTTTGCATACATTTCAAATGCACTGTACTGTATCTTCGAGTCTGACCAATTCTCAAATTTCGAAGTACGGTAGTAGACCTAAACGCGACGTCTTCTCCACGTTTGATTCTCTCTCTCTCTCTCGCTCTCTGTTGGCGGACTTAGGAAAAGCGCTCCCTTTTTCCACGGGAGCAACATTCCTATCGATCGTGTATTTGAGAGTAGAGAATCGGAGGGATAGATGCTGTCAGATGAGTGGAATGGATCAATTTTCTCCCCTCTTTGCTCTCCCACACCCACTCACCGATCTACGACGTAGGTGTACAGGCGTAACCGTTGTTACGCGCGCGCACCTATTTCTATACGTAACTAACCGTGTTGAGCCGATCGACTGCCTGCATTTTTACTAACATTTTTCTACACATCTCCCACTTTTTCCGATCTATTTTTCATCTCTGCTGCCGCTGCTTCACGTAACGTAAAGAAGATTCGTTCACTCTTTCCATCTCTCTCTCTCCCCCCCAACCCTCATATCCCCCCCGCACGAGCGCACCTCCACAACGCAGCAGCCACTTGCTGTTTATAACGTGCACGGAAGGAGTAATGTAAAAGTGTACGGTGCTACAAGTATCTGACTGACGTTAATGCAGTTATGAACGAGTAGAAAATCCGTCTCAACCAACGATGCATAATTTTATCCGAAATTTACACGAATAGATTGTACTATGAGAGAAAAAAAAATAAATTTTGTGCAGCTGTTAATTCGGTAAATGCGAAAATTATACGTTCGAGTATAAACGATAAGATACGATAAGTCGGAAGTGATAGGTTTCGTGTAAAATCAACGCCGTTTACAGTTATCTCGAGTACCGGTACGTGATATGCGACAAATCGACGTGCAATATGACAGGTAAGACCTTTTCAATGGTTATTATTGTTTCAAAGAGAGAAAGATCAGCTTATAGGAATATCGTTTCAAACAGTATCTATAATTCCACTTCCGTCAAACCCATCTTCCTCTTATACACCGACAAGTTTATCATATAAATGGGAAACACTCGTGTTCACAAAATCATACACTCTAAAGTTCCTACACAGTTTTCATTGTATCGCACAATACGTAAAATAAAATAACGTTAAAAAGTTTTTTAAAAAAAATTTAAGATCTACATTGTTCATATTTTTATATTCCGGTAAATTCGGTAAGCATAAAGAGCTTTTATTATAATAAAAATGAAATCAATTAATTATTAATACAGGGTCTTTGAAAATGTGAAAAGTTATTCTAAAGACGCTTAATGCATACAAATTTTAAAAAATTAAAAACATAAACAAAAAGCCTTTAATTCAATAAATTACTCGTATATGAATGTCGATTAATATATTGTGCAAAATTTGGTTACCAAATAAATCTACATACCGGTATTTGTTATTTATAAAGCGTTTTTCCCCTGCTTCTTGCTTTTTTTAATAATTATAATTCCTTCTTAATTTTGTCAAATCAGCTTTTAAGATGAATAGTTTAAAACGCATACAAAAACTAGCAATTCAACCTGCATTTTAAGTTTTTTTTTTTTTTTTGTTTATAAATTTCTTTCTTATCCATACCCAAAAGACTTGTAAAATCTTGATTTATTCGTTGTCTACCAAATGAATTCAACGTTTTAATATTAAAATATGTATCTACATTCCACTATATTGCTGGATATTGTATAGCAAATAAATTTAAATTTAGAAAATTGTTCACGTGCTTTAGATTTGAAGATGAAATAATCATTTAGCATCTTTAAATAAAATTATTTAAAAAAAAGTTAAAAAAGAACATATCAATATCATAAAATAATTGCAATTATTTTACATTGATGGATCACTTTTCAACTTCTAAAAGTGATAAATATGTAATCGAATAATAGAAAGTGATTTACAGTGACAGGTTACGTAAAAACAACTTTAAAAAAATAATTTACTAATAAATTTAATTTAAAAATTATATCTCAATAAAAATCAAGGCTCAATGTTGAAAGATGCCGCGATCACCGCTTACCCCATCTGAAAACTAGACAGATATTAAAAATGACGACGACGTGTAATAACAACTTTTGTTTATTTAGATAATTATGGTGAAGTCGTAGTCGTAATCCATTCATCATGATGAATCTGTCAAGTCAAATAATGCGTACCTCCAATCTACGAACAGTGAAAAAAATAGCGGGGGGAAAGAAAAAAAAAAGCTCAAGTCATTCATCTCTAATTTGAAATAGGTTTCATCAAACGGTGCCAAAACAAACGCCCAGATTTCGATTCCTTTTATCTTCTCAACCCCCCCTTCCCATTGGCATGATTTGCATGCGTAAGAAGTATACAGAATCGCAGACACATCGTTTAAAAAAATAAAAACATAATATAAAAACCTCGATATATCCATATTCAGTATCGAATTAAACGTGTTTACTCATCGCACGGCATCGTATAAATAATTCATTTGAAAATGACGCCCATAAAAAGAAAACAAACACGACTACTCATTTTTCATTTTAAAGGCACTAAAATTTCTATGCGCAGCATCGCAACACTAACAACCAGAGTCCTCGCAATGCTTTATCCCATTTGCCAAGCATCCAACCGCGTTTAGTGATCTAGCAGTGTCTATTATTAGTAAGCCAAGCAGATTCACCTGACTAGATTATCTGCTTGCAGACACAATCCCAGGCGAAAAATAATGTTCTCCACAAAATACTAAGCGTCTAGTTTCAAAACTGGTAAAGTCCGGCTAATAACACTTTTATAAAACACAATTTCGCTATCGATAACTAATAAAAAAAAAATCGCTATTTTTAAAAGTAAATTGGTAACGATTTGCAATAAAATTAAGCAAATATTTAAGTTTAATGTAAGTAGGCTACTACTGGTACTGGCATTTGTTTAGCAAATTTAGAACTTTAGTTGATCAATATACAGTAAATGCTAATGGCATAGCAAAATGTGGTTCCCCCTCCTACACTATTAACATACTATTTTATCATAGTAAACTGCAACTTATTATAGAATTTAATAAAAAAAAATAAAATTTCGCAAATACTGCAGATCATTTTTTTTTTTTTTTTTCATTTTAATTGCCTCCAGCGTAAGTCGTAATTCCAAAAAAAAAAAAAAACTTTATACAGTGAAACAAATAATGTAAAATAAAATACTGTACTGTAGTGCCTTCACATTTCAGTTAAGAAAAATAATTACAATAAAAACAATTGTATCTAAATTTTAATAAATTTTGATGATGTTTCCCCATTTGAAACTAAACGCAGTACATGTAGTGTGCAACGATGAAGTAGATCCGCTACTTATTCAGCTCATAAAAGCCTACCTACAATGTATTTAGCTGTATTTCATTTCACCTAGCTCACTCACCTACCTCTGCCGCTCTGAACTACGTGTACACTTGCGTAACTCCATTGAAGTCGGTAGGAACTGTCGATCGATTTTGTTTCGTTAGACGTAATGTTATTTTAGCTGCTTCATTCTATTCGTCTTTTCACTTGTTTTTCCTATTTGCTCCAAGAAAGAAAAATAAGCTCCGACTGCCACGTGTACAAGCAAAATAGCATCCGATCCGTCAGTATAATTGCTAAATAGACTTCCAAATTACGTAGATAGCTTTTCTCTAAAACGATAATAAAATAGATTTCTGATCGGTGGTTCGGTTAGTATTTGTATGAGAATCGACCGAACGACGTTTAAGCGTCGCTCCATTTAATATTAAAATTGCAATTTGGTTTCTAAAGACGATGCGGGCAGAGTTTTTCTTTATTGGTAAAGTAGAAACTAGATCTTATCACAGTTTTGAGCAAACAAAGTAAACCTGAATTTGAATTAATATACTTTCTCACTTTAAAAATATGCAAATAGCAACCATGTTTATCTGCCGTTCTTTATAGGTACGGGGTTTTATCACTTTTTTTTATTACTCCGTATACAAAATAACAAAAAAAAAAAAACTAGTTCAGATATTAACGAAAATTTTAATTTATTCGACCTACAATATTACTACCACAAATATGAGGTTTTTTTATATGCAATTTATATTTAGATAAAAATAAAACTGGCAAAAAAAAAGTGTCGTTTTCAATTTATAGGTCAACTTGATTTCACATTCCGAGCATACTTAATACTGTACTCGTAAATGACAGTTTTATTGCAATTTATGTTACAGTATATAATTATAATTTAATTATTTAAAAAAATGTAAGCAACAACGTTGTTCTTTACCAGTACTCTCAATATTTAAAGATAGACTGTTTTCTGCTAAATCCAATACTATATTACTACATAGTGTTGCTGATTAGTTCTTTCTTTTTAATTAAAAAAAACGTGGCTTTTTAAATTTTCTTTAATTAATTTATTATTATTTTTCCTAAATAAATTTTATCTATTATTAAAGTTTTCATGCATCAATTTACCACAATTATTTCAAAATAATTATATTCTTAAATAAATTTTAATATCGGTACCAATACTGTATTTATTTAAACAATATTAAAACTGGCTTAAGATTTCATATCTGCTATTTGAGTTCACAACGTCTATTCAGTATTCACACAGGTAACCTACTGTCCAAGTCTAAAACAGTAAAATGCTTTTCTGCAAAACCTTGCGTCATCGAAAATCCCGCTAATAAAATAGTCAAAAGCGAAATAATAAAGAAGTAGCGTCATCCTAAAATAAAGTAAGCCTACACTGGCTAAATAAAAGCTAATTTCGCAATTTGATAAGAGCTATTAATAAAGATAAATAATGAAGCTCTGTGGCGTGGTAATAATAATTATGAATTTTTTTAAGATTAAATGATGTTAATCAAACATGCGTTAAACTCGTACTACTCGTAGAACTGACTGACTGCATTATACTCGTATTTGTTGCAAAATAATCGTGATATTACGGCAAAATCCAATTCCAATTTTTTTATTTTCCGTTTCCAGCAATCAATTATATTTCGCAATTTCTTATTTTCTCAAAAACGATTATATTTCACATCAAAGTAAAGTTAAATTGATAAGCATGGCATGCATAATAACAAATGACACCAATGAATTGGTCACGCTTTCGAAATAATTCGAATAGACTGCTGTAGAATTACAGTATTGCAGTGTATTACCTTTTGTTATAAAAATCTCCCCATTTCGATCGCTATTTTGATGCCTAGCAATTTTTTTTATTGAAAAAGAAGAAGAAAGAAATATTATTACTTTCGAAAAATGTGCATATGTTTCAGAAATATGTTAGAGGTTGTCACTCACCCAGATAATTATAATCTGGCGAAATGTCAATAGAGAAACTGGCCACATTCTTATACGAAGGAAAGCGGAAGAGAAATGGGTGTAAAAATAATAAATAAAATTTCAACCCCACACGCACACAGTATTAATACAAACAATATACAGTATACTGTATATATATAAAAAAAAATCTGAAAACAAAATACACAAATTGCGAAGGAGTATGTGTTGATATCGGATTTATAGTCTCGAACGTAGGTGAAAGGAGAACACTAAATCAGTTTAGAAAAACATAGTACGAGAGTGCAACAGAACCCACCCATCACATAAAATTTATCACTGTTGTACTTTAACCAATTGAAAGGAACCATCGAAAATACGCCCGAGGTCTGTCACTTTTCGTCTCTAAACAATCTCTTGTCTAGATAGAAAAACTATGCGAGAATAAATCAGGCAGCGATTCCTCGAAACGTTGATGCTCTTAATTCCAAAACAACAGCACTGTACAGTAGGATATAACGAGTACTGTACACTGCACTTTCAACTTAAAAAGATTGATAATGCTGTGAATTGAAAATAAACCTGCTTTCACGAAATTCGCACGAAAGATTAGGCTTACCTTTAACCTTTAACTAAGCAAACTGTGAACTAATTTTAGGTATTTTATCAAAATTAAAGAAAAAAATGTGAAGCAGATTTTTTGCTCCGTCGCACATCAGACTGTAGGAAGCACATAGATTAATATCGAAAAGGTACTTTCGATCAAAATTCAAAATGTCAATCGAAATTAGCATATTCATCGCTTGCTAATTTTGACTGAGATTTTAAGTATCGATCGAAAGCAACTTTTATCGTTAAATTGGTTTCGAAAAAAACAGTGATGGAATGAATCAGCATCTACTCCTTGACACCCACACACAGACACACAAGTTTATGGTTATAAATTATCTAATTTTAGCATATTAAATTTTTTTTTATTTTTTATGACTTTTCGAAACAATTATGACATGATAAGATCGCATTGGCACTGTTAGTAATTGCACCCAATTATTGCGTGTCAATCTTCGACTATGCAAAGCAGGTGCATGATTTTTTTTTATATAGTACAGTAATTATTACATCGCGCACTGCAATTGTTACAAAACTTATCTTTTCGTAGAGGAAGTTATAAATATAACGTCCCCGCTTTAGATTCAAACATTGGAACACATGTGCGAACACATAATTTACGCGGCACACGTCTACCACACGCACAATACCGAAATGCGAACGTGGCCTTTCAGCATCTACCCGCACGTTCCTTCAAATCTCAATCGTAAACTAAAGAAAAAGAAAACAATCGTAAATTTGTCAAGCTAGGCAATTATTTGAACCCAAATTACGAGATGAAACGGCGTAGAAGTGGCAATTCCTCTACTCTACTCCTTCCTCCGACTTCTCGTGAGCGCGCTGATAAGACTCGCGCAACGCTCGCTATCGCTTTTTTCTACGACTTCATTACGACTGTTTTTGAATTTGTACGCGCTTGTAACGGTACCCCGGGTTTCAACTTTCTACCTAATATTCTCATAGCGAATTTTTAACCTTGTTTTGACGTCTTTATTTTCTTTATCGTACCATAACCTGCTATAATTCCTCGCCACAAAAGTGCAAAGGTCGATGTCACACTCGAGTTCGAAGCCAACCACTTGTGCAATAAAATTGATTCGGGGAAAAATAACAATTCCATCCAATGGCTATTCAAATAAAGCTTAGTGAATATGCAAACTAAAAAAAAAAAAAAATATTCTCTAAAGCCAACATGGCACTATAGAATTTTAAAACTCAAACTCTTTTTATTGATTTCCAATGTTTCTACCGACACATGTGTTGCCTTTATTATGTTATTCATACTACTGTACTACAGTGTATTTACATAATGCAGAATGTATCCCACCGCTTTCAAAACTATAATAAAAACGAAATGTATAATTTTATAACTCTAATAATATTAGACAAAATAAAAAAAGAAATTTATATCGAGAACAAAATAACAAACAAAATTATGCTTATGCCAATTGATCATAGCTCACGAGCCTCACGTTCATATGATAAGACTACGACTATCAAAATAATAATCGAAGTAGGCTACATGACATTGTGCACTATAATATTTAAGCAGTTAATATAAAGGTTTTATTTATTTAAAAAAATGAAATTTATCTAATAAATTAACCAAATTGATAGTAAAAATTAAATGAAAAAAAAAAACTTAGACTATAGCCTAATATACATCATTTAAAAACTAAAATTTTACGTTAAAAAAACAACTGAAAATTTGTATGCGCTTATAGGCCTACTCGTATACCCGATACACAATTTAGATTCAAAAATGTATAACCTATATTTTCATCAATAATTCTTAAAAATATTACATACAAAATTGCGCCAAAAATAAAGTAAAATAAAAGCAAATTAAAATTTAACTATTTTTGGGAGGAGGCATAACCTCACATGAAATTAAACCAAAAAAATCAATTTTACAAATCATATACCGTAGCCTACTATGCAAATGTTTAAAAAAAATAACATTTAATTTGCGAAGAATGAGAGATAATAATTGCCATAAAAATAAAATCGAGACTTGTTTTTAGGTTTTTTTTTTTAAAGGAATTAAAATAAACGGAGATGTGCGTGAATTGTATAAACAGTATACTTTATATTCTAGTCTCAAAGATGCGTTTAAATAACAAGCAATTATCTGTCGCTTTACAAACACTTCTGAAAATGTATTTTAAAACACGTTTACTTGTGCAAGTGTAAGCCGAACGGTAAATACATTACTTTGTGTACTGCATAATATTATGATAATAAAATGCCTATTATATTCCCCCGGAAACTTTTCATAATTCACAGAAATTGTAAAAAAATGTAAACTTGAATGTTCCTGTGAGATTTTTGTAATTCAAATGCAACTGCCAAGACATATAGGGAAAATGCAATATATTGTAAGTCGACGTAAAATGCGATGATGCTAAGAAAATCTTGTGCAGTTATTTAAATGCGCGTGAATGCTTTTTTCAAACTTAGGTGAAAAAGTGACAATTTCAAACATTTTATGGAGACCGGGGGAAAATAATGTGGCGGAAATAACATCACAATAAACAATCCTTGTTAACGTTTGCCAACAAATTCTACGTGTCTTTTTTTTTTTAAAAAAAAATATAAAAGTTTTTTTTTTATTCGTCAAAGAATTTCTGCAGTTATTTTAAGCCAGTTTTTTGCGGATGCATTATTTCAACAAAATAAATTTTTCCGCGTGAGCTTATAAAAAATTTTGCTTTTTAAGATTCTCGTTGGATCAAAGTTATAATATTTTTTGCAGGCTAATTTTTAATTTCTTTCTGTCGAAATTATTGCATTTTGCTCAAACAATTAATATTTTCTAACTGTAGCCTACTGATAAAACCGCAATTTTGGGGAATTAGAAGTTGCACCATAAAATGTTTGCAAAATAATCGATAACAGCTAAAAAAAAAATAAGCTAAAGAAGCTTCGTTAAAAAAAAACCCTTTTTTTATCACGTTTTATAATCGATATCATTATATTTATAATTCATCCAATTTTTCGTTAGTTTGTGACTTCCGCTTGACTAAAACAGCAGTCCGGGGGCCAAATCAAGGCGTCATAATTATAATATCAATTCAATCCTATGATTTTATATATCTTTATGTTTACTGACGAAACAAACGATATCGTTTGTGGCAATCATCGTAAATAACGTTAACGACTACACTTCTCCACTCGGATATAAAATGAAGCGTAAACGCCAGTGCAAACGACTTCCACTCGTTGTTACCATTTGATAAGTTTTCCCGTACGGCACCGTGTCATTCCGTATCCTACCAGAACCTTATGTAGAGCAATGGAGGGAATGCATTATGCCATCGTCCCTCGTTAACCAAGAATGTGCTTCACAGGCTATTTACTGTACATTTGTAATGTTCGGCAAAATATCCAAAACATTACACTAAAGCCAACTAATAGTCAAGCCTAAAACTAAAAACGCTCGTCCTATGTGGCGTGCATTTAATCTATTTTACATTTCATTAACTTTTTTAACGTGTGATCTCGTGACTAGCCAAAATAATAATAAAAGAAGCTTACCACGTCCGTGTTTAGTGTGAGTGAACGCATTTTACCCTTAGAGGAAATAGTTCAAACATCCGTCCATCTGGTTAACGAATGGATATTATATCATTAAAAATTTAAAAGATGAAAATTGATATAATTGTTAACCGCACGAAGAACTATTATCAATAGTTAGCATTTAATTAATTTCAAATTGAGTAATAAAATCCACGTTGTGCTCGCAATTAAATTATTCGCCGTATAAATATATAATTGATAAAAAAAATATAATAATATTGTTGCAGTAGTTATTGCGTAAATTATGCAATGAACGTGGCGCCCAACAAATAATTAAGTCACCAATACCGAAAAAAAGTTAAATGCGAAAATCTATAATTAAATTACTATCGGTATCATCATACTGTACTGTATTTTTGCAACCAAAAGTTTTACTGTATAACAGTATTATTTTAATATTCAAAAATAATATTCGTTTTCTTAAGTGTGTTTAGGTAATCATTATCAAAAACAATTTTATGAATTAATAAAATCACGTACCGGTAAGTAAAAACTAACTTACTCAATCTCTTTTAAAATTGATTCATTTTAAATTCGATATGTTGTTATTAATCAGTAATTCAATGCATCTAGACTTTAAACACCGAATAGAAATACGTTAAAAATATTGTATTTCTAAAAATCAATAATTTAAACTAAATCTTTTACAATTTCTTAAATAGCACTACCGTTGCCAGCAAAGAAACTACCAATATGCTTGATAAAATAGAAAATTTAAAAAAAGTTCGAACTTGAATATTTAACTTGTTGGAGTTGTTTACTAATGCAACTGCAGTATGTGCATACAACGCATCCTATATCTCCCGTTTGTGAATAAACATTCAATATTAAATTTTTAATATTTCCTGCTACATACAAGCTTTTTTTATATTAAAAAGTGCGGAAACTGCAATAGGTTTCCCGGCCAAAGATGCGGAATAAAATCAGCAGGTAAAAAGAAAAAATACCGGCGCAAAACTCATGTTATTGAAAAGTTTAAATACTGTTGTATATTAAACAGCTTGGTTCAATCTGCTAACTTTAGACGATATTAAAACCACTCTTGATTTAAGAAAACGTTCACCGTTCCATGCTGCTATGCTAATTAAACACATAAACACGTTGCTAAGATGATTAAATTTACATTGATGGGAGTGGCATTTTTTGTGGTTTTCCCTTTTTGTAATAATAAAATTTCGTTATACAAAAAAGATAAGAAAGAAAATGTTCGGGTCTTGTGCCACTGCCAATAATCTCCAGCTACGCCACCTACCTAATGTTATTATTTAAAACGTCAAAATAATTTGATATGATAATTAATAACGTGACTATGAAATCAGCTAAAACTATGTACCGTATTGCATTCTTCTTCCTTCTTTTTCTACGCTAACGATATAGGGGAGGGAGGCATCAATAAGTAATTTGACTAATACAGTATAGCTTTCAAATAATTATATAGATGGTAAACTAGTAAATTATTATTAATAATAATATACAGCAAAGTTCCGATAGATAAATTAACGCGTGCAGCATAACATCGCACTACATGTACTGTATTACACTATTAGAAGCTATTTATCCTGTAACATCTTAATCTATTGCAACTATTATCGGCACAAATCATCAAAAACGCGAATACAAATCAATTTATACAAAACCGAATTTCGACTCTTCAAGCTTCGATCAAGATTTTGCTATAATGTTTTGCAATACGCAATATAGCAGTTAGATATCGTTTTAAAGCTAAAAGCAACACGCATGTACAGTATAACTCAAAAGCCAATTCATTGTTGTCTGGAGCAACATTTTATATATTTATTCTCCTATTTCAATTTGACTTACATGGCTCGAAAGGTCATAAACATCTAGCGTGTGTGTTGTGTGCTAATCTCACCCCCACATGCCAAGCAACACACAATCAACAGCACAAACCTTGCTAATCTCTTTCACCCCTTCTCTCTATCGCTTTCTCATTTGCTGCCTTGTCAATTAAGTATTTAAGCAGTGGTGAGAAAATGCCTACTGGTAAGCAATGATGGATAAATTGACAGGAGATTATGATGGTTTTAACTTGCAATTATTATTAGCTACGCAGCCTACATGTTTGAACCCTGCCTATTAATAATTTCAAAAATCTCGCACATGGAACTTATGGTAACTTCGTATACATTTAATACTCACTCCATTTACAAGGTGTGCCGAAAAAAACGTGCCCAACTGTATTGCGACACATGGGTCACTTTAATGACAATTTTTAATATACAGTGTATACTGTAATTGTTCTATTCTGTGTTTAAAATAGCCCTCATAACGCGCAGCATGAAGAGTTCGCAACCCACTCAGGTCACAACCTGATTTAATTCATTTGCAACAGTCTATTTTAGACTATCCATTTCCAAATACATACAGTGTACTCGTATTTAGTTCGTATCTTTCTAACATTTTAATTGATTTTGTCATTATAATGCAAGAAAATGCGCATGTTTTGTTGTCGAAAATATTGCAGTTTAACCTACCTGTATATGTTAGCAATTAAGCCGTTTATTTTTTATCTGATAAAAATAATCAATAGTTATCTACTGATAAAAATAATGACAAAAAAATAATTAGCAGTAATTAAGAATTTTTTTTATGTTTTGAGCACCGTTCTAAATTTCTGATGTTGCCAGATAGCTTTACAGTAGATCTCAAAGTAATAATTAATACTGTACAGTATATACAATTCTAACAAAAATGATAAAGATTAAACTTGCATTGCAAACATACGGTAGATTAATCGTGTATAGTTTTCATAGAAGCTCATTCTAAAAAAAGAAACTTGATTAAATACTTGTATTATTACTGTATTCATTTTGTTAACTTTTTCACAAAAACGAAAAACGAAAACCAAAAAAAAAAAAAAATAATAATAATAAAAATGGAACTCAGAGCAGTACCTAGTGTAACTAATATCGTATTAATTAATTTTAAAAAAATCTAATTTAAAATATTGTAATAATAACGACGTAATAATAATAACTTTATTATTAAACTAGAAGCCCATATACCCTAGCGTTATCGAACGCCTATTGGCGAGAAAAAGTGTATCTCTCTCTCTTTTCACTGTGCTTCCAGGATGCATTTCCGGTAGCAGCACTAAAGATTTTATAAAAATTGTATACAGTAGTAGATTATTCTAGACAAAATTAATAACTAAATAAAAAGCTACCGGTATCCGAAATTAGTAAGGTTAAACTGATATTAATAGCAGCAATTTTTTTAATCCAAACTAAATGCACAAAAATGATGCAACTTCAAACGAAATTGTAAGACGTAAATTAGGTATTATTAAAAGCTCATCATCATTTAGTGAAACATACTTTTCAACTTTACTTATATAATTTTCTTGGTAATGACCGTAGCGTACAGTGCTTGGATATACAAGCGCATGCGTGCTTTTGCGTTCCCTCAACTTCCATTTACAAGCTGAATAAAAACGAAAAACAAAAGATTAGACTAAGAAGAAACGACATCATGCAATAATATTAAAACGTATAGCGCAGTACTGGCATATAATCTTTATGGCACGGCAATTAAAAAGTGCTTGTAGGTCTAATTTATTACTGCACACGCACCACAAAGTTTGAATCCAGTAGGATTCGACGTGCACGTTTTACTGGGAACGAATAAAGTTGGTTGCCAGGGTACGGCAATCATTATTTTACTCAGACCATTTTTTAATCCTACCAACCAATCGTCCGTCCAATATAGCCTGCGCATCACGGTGAAGTAAAAATCAAACTCGAACAAATACCGTCGCATTTTTATAAAAATATTATTTATGTTCAAACATGAAAACACAAACTCCTGCACGTACCGGTAACAATATTTACTCAACTTCTCACGCGCTATTTCCATCGCAAAAAAAAAGAAGCCTAATGTACGCACATTCCACGTCCGAATCAATGCAAAAATATTTAAGAGCATAATGAATTGGTGGTGCGCTTAAATCTCATAAAGCTTTATCTTCGCTTAATATCCATCCTATTTTTGCGTGTATATTACTGTACGGTTATGGAGGGTACAAGAATGGGCGCGGGGAGCAATAGTGAGCCGCGTTCACGTAAGGGTTCAGGAACTTCAAGGATTATAATATGTCGAGTATTTCGGTCTGTCCTTGTTGTCAAAAATATGCAACGTAAAATAATATTAAACATTCGCTGACCCAATTTACATATACTGCTCTCAAACATGCAATTCCCCAACGGAATCTTGGAAAAGAATTTCCAGCTTTCCCAAAATATTCTCTATCCGCTAATAATTCTACCGCCGTACAACTTCTCACGTGACACGTTTCCAATGCATAATCATCTGATATTTAGAGGTTAGTTGAAGCGGTGATATGTCGATCATCCGACTTATACAAATAACATGCCCAAATTTGGAAAATACTGACTGTAATAACTCTTCGAGTTAACCAGAACGAAAAGTTTTCGGGTTCGAGATAACGACTACCTTCGGATCATTTCTAGGATTAATTTAGAAAGATTTCTTAGAAATTCAAAGTCAGAAAGTCTACAGTAAATTACTCGATCGCACAACATAATAAGCGCGCGCTTAATCAAGAGATTATTCACGTGTAAAATAGCAGCTCATAGATATTTCCAGACCATCGACTACACAATGTAGATATACATGCTTGGTCACCTGGGCATTCAGTTAGTGATTGGTGGAGACACTAATTATACGCTCCAAAGACTCCAAATTGGAAAAGCGTACAATCAGTTAGATTTTGGAGAACGAGAAAATCTGTACATCCTAAATAAAAATGGTAAAATCGACTTGTTTTACTTATTCAAATAAGGGGTTAGAAAAGCTAACATTTTAGTGGTTTTATCCAGAAACATCTCAGTAATAATTGGAGGTAGGCTAGAAGAATAAGATGGAAGAATAATGGTAAGATGAGGGGATACGAAGAGGTTCACTAGAATGTCACGGGTGCGTTCACAAGCCAAATCCCTCGCTACATGCTTGCACGTGAAGCTAAATAGTGTATTCAAACGCACTCGTGGAATGTTAAAACGCAGAATTAAGAGAGGAAAGAATAGAAAATGAGGGATTACTCGGAGATTAATTTTAAACTTTTATTTGAACTCAAATTAGTAGCAGTCGCCCTAAATAAAGCCAGCTGCAAAAACAACATTTTTTTTTTTCTTCCAAAATTCTAGTGAAGGGTAAAAACGGCGTTTCCAAACCAGTCAAAAATTTTATTATTTAATGCACAGTAATAACAAAATTTAAAAGTATTTTTTTAAAAAAATAAAATGATACCTAATAATTAAAAAAAACTTGATTAAATTTGCTTGCTTTAGTGCAATTTTATTATAATTACCATTACCGGGTAATTAAATATTTTTAAACAAAATTTACTAACATTTATCGGATACTCTCCACTAAATATTCCAATACAGTGTAATCCGAAGTCGTTAAAAATTAAAAATTCGGCACCCTGACCTAAACATACTCTATTTAAATCTTAATTAGTTAAAATGGAACTTTCCTCGCATAAGCACACCTGAAGCATAGGCTATTAACATGATGCATCGATGCAACAAAAAAGTAGAACTCTCAATTTGTTACTACTTAAAGTATTAAGTTTCTCTTGTTATTTAGTTTAAATAAATTATTTTCCTTCAAACAAAAAAAAAATTAATTAAAAATAGTTAAATCCGGCATTAAAATCCTAAATTTATATCTCAGTACCGCAGTAATAATAACAACCAGGCCTACTTCATAAGATTGATCATCATTTTTTAATTAGCAGTCAAACGTAAATTTTAAATTAGGTTAAAAGTTTGCAATACGATAGCAATCTAAATTAATGAAGTCATCAGAAACTAAATTACTCAATTCATCAATAATTCATCAAGATAATGTTTAAGTAAACTATACCCCTCATTAAATTAAGCAATTTTCCTCAAAACAAAAATAAAACGTACACTATTAGGCTTATTTAAATTTAATATCATACAATTTAAAGGTAGCCTACATTTCATTTTTAAAAACCCAAACCAATTCTTGTCTTCTTACCTAACATCACCAAATTAAAGTTTTAAGCGTAAAAAAATAAGCTTTCATAATGAAATACATGCATCTAAGATATTTGTGCAATGTCTTGTACACAAAATTTTCCTCCACAGTAGTACAAAGGAGAAATGTAGCGAAATATGTTGGTTGAGAGTCATAGACCCGTAAGTTTTTCCACCAGTAAAACTTTTTTGCGCGTCACTAACGTAAATCAAGTTGCTTCACGTGTAATGTTCCAACGGTAAAGAATACCCGATGCCAGATAAACGTGCGAGCAATTTTTCCCGCTTTATGACATTATTATTCAGTTTGTGTTCAACGTGTCTGATGATATCCTCGCAACACATTGTTTTTTCCAATTCCATATCGCATTCTATCTCTCGCCTTACGCTAGACTTTTATTATACCTGAAATCGTAGATTTACTCGACTCTACTCAGTTATTGCATCCAAATGAGTAGCTGCGTATGAATCTAAATTGCTACATTACAAAATTCTACAATGCCAGCCTTTGATGTTATCTCTATAGTCTAAAAACTATAATCTCCAAGTACGACAAACCAAGTCCGCAAAAATAAATTTAAAAAAAGTCTATGTCTCCTTTTCAAAGAAAAAAAATTATTAAACTGTAACTTAAAATTTGTTTTGAACTGTAAAAACTTTATTTACCGTACTCGTCCTTACAATAATTAATCTATTAAACTACTTTTCGTTCAACATTTATGTTGTTTAGTAAAAACCCAAGTAATTAAACTAGAAAAAACTAATTATAGTAGACTTTATTTAAGCGCTTATTGCGCATTAGACTATTTTTAATTAACGAATTATATTTCACTGCTATCCATTTTCGTGCCAGTAAATTTATAATAAATTGCCGAGTTGAAACTGAAAATGCAATTAATAAATCTCGTAATTAGAAAACGAAACCTTTTTTTCTTCTACTTGTACTTCGGATTTCATGTTGATTTTAGATCTGGTTGAAGAATCTCTTTAATTTACGCGCTGATAAACAAAAAGCAAATGATTATAACACCGTAGTAGAATGCTATACATGTATACTGTGCGAATTCTTTTTATTTCTTTCGCATCTGCTTTTAAATTATCCTACAGATGGTGATTTAGCAAAAAAAAAATATATAATCTTAGTTTTTTTTTATATTAAAGCTACAAATACTTAGATCAATCGATATAATAATATTATTCAAATTTAAGTTTGTCGACAAAACAGATAATCTTTTAGTCGCATTCTAATGAGTTTAAAAATACGTACGCAGTAGCAAAAAAGCAATAAACAACTAGAGTACGGTGGTGTACTGTAGGAATAAATATGTGAATAACGGATAGTGCTATCGTCGAGTAAGAACAATTACAGATAAAAACGTATTATGTGTTCTCATATTTCATATCTAGGAAAACATTTTTTTTTTTGCGGGAAAATTAAAGTACCACAAGCGAATAACTTTTTTCTTTAAAAAAAAAAAAAAAAAAACCTTGACAGCAAAAAATGTCTAAAAAAACCGTTAGATACAATTGTCAGCATGAATATTCATCAGGATCCTTCTCTTTATATTATTATTCTAAATTTGCATTAATAAAAATTTGTTAAAAGAGCTGTCAGAGGCAATAACCTGAGACAAATTTCTCTTCTTTACCTACGTTCTGTTCGAATTAAGTTGTCTACCTCATCATCACGTTTTTCAATCTTCCTACCTTACCAAACACATTTTTCTTATCTTCCACTACCGGCACTATACTTTCTTCCTGTACCTTTCATTCAAAATCACTCACCCTATTCCCGTCCACCTTTATTATTCGTCCAGCCCCATATTTACACTCTTAAATTTTGGTTTAGCAAGCCCCCCGCCGGTAAATGTGGCACATTTTACTCACTGGAAGAGCCTTGCATGATGTTAATCGAATTGCACTTACTAATAGGTCTTAGTAGTGGGCTGGCCCCCTTCGCACATGGAAGATTGTTCAGACCTAATGGGCCAACGTAGCTTTCAATAGACTAGACAAAGAGAAGGGGCATCGTTAAAAAGATGGGAGAACTTTTAACACCATTTTTATCCTACTTTTATTGTTAATTTCTATCCAATAATCACCTCATTTTTCCCCATATATTTTTGGTCTTACTTCCATTTTTCCCTCTTTTTTTTCTGCTCTCCTTCTTTCTCTGCTTTCATTTATTCTCTTTCAATTGAACTTACAGAAAAGACCTATTCAGGTGTTCGGTTTCGAAGTTTGTATGAGGGGGGAGGGGGTCGCGACAGTTACCATTGAAAAATCAAACAAGGTTACTCTACGCTTCGTTGTATTATAATGGTGGGCTGCTTGTAAAAACCCTCTAAAAAACCTCTCCATACCCTTGGTCCTTTCAACCCCTCGCTCACCCTGGGTTGACTAGGATCCGCAAGAAGAGAAGGAGAGCGAGAGTTTGAATTTCATTTAAATAAAAATAGAAGAACAGGAAGAAAAAAAAATAAGGGCGGTGGGAGAAAAATATTTGAAAAAAGCCAGTGACGCAATAAAAAGTGATGGGGCCCCGATGAAAGCCCACATCACAGTCTGTGGTCGTGTAATAATTGATCCACAGAGTAAACCCACACACGAACAAACCTACGCACAATTTGCAACTTGCATTCACCCAGCACGAAACTTATTGTTGCTCTTCACATTTCACGTCATTGAGTTACTTCCTATATCAATTTTAACGGCTGAGTAAATACCTAAATACAGCATTATGTATAGAATAATAATTTACTAAATGTAATAATATTGAACATTTCGAAATTTATATCTTTCCAAAATGTTCGCGAGTTTTCCAGGCAAACAAATTATCGATAAAAACCGAATAAAATTTAAATTTTCTAATGAAATTTCACAGTCTTAACTAATAATAATCAGTACATACTGATAATAATATAACAGGCAATAATTAAATTTTTACTGGTTGAAAATAATAATTATATTGGTTTTCTCAATTTACGAGCAATTAAATTAATCTCTTGAGTTTTTAAGTTTGCTTTTTAAACCTCATAGCTACCATATATTAAAATTTAATTCATTGAATTTTAATATACGGTGAGCTTTAGTAAATATAAATTTAGTGTTTTGTTTAAAACTCTAAATTGCAGTTCCAGATGTCACACAGTCCCTTCAAACTTTCAATAGAAATCAATTTTTAAGAGATAATGTCAAAATGTTTTATAAATTCGAATGATTAATTCAACCAATTTATTGTGTACAGTGTAATTAGATATAATAAATTTCGATTTTAATAAAGCGCGTGTGTGTACTAAGCTTCACAATGCCCCCATATTTTCGACCTATTGAATAAAGCCAGCTCGTGACGCACGTGTTATTTAATGAAAAGGTAACACGTATTTTGTCACCCGGAAACAATTGCCAAACACGTATAGGAAATATGCCACTCGTGTTATCCGCGTCACGGCTCTACGAGATAATAGAACAGTAGTATAACTGTGCTATAATTTCGATCATGATACGTAATTAACTGTACACTATAGATCTATAATAAATATAAAGCATCGTAAACGGTGCCAAAGTAGATAGAGAAAAGAAGAAAGAAAGAAAAAAAAAAAGGACATATTAAATATGATGACATTATTGTTTTCGTTTGTTAACCCGTAAACGGAACATACTTTATAGTCAAAATAAACACTGCACACATCAACTACAGGCGCCGTTTCATATTATGCCTTTAAAATTCAACTACACTACCAGATACTTTTTCCCGCCCCTCCCCCCCAACTATTCAAACAAACAAAATAAAAAAGTGTACATATTACCACAATGAATCCTTTTTAGCTGCAATCAAATTTTATGACGCCTTCAATTAGTAATATTATTTTTATCCCTATTATACGAGTACTTCAAAAATAAAGTGCATCATTTAAATAATTATGTATGTAATATTATTCTATATTTTGTTAGTACATTCGATTATTTAAACAGATAATTTATGGAAATAACTTACCATTATTAAGCACAGGCTACAGTGCCGTCACAGCGTCTAACCTATAATAAAATAAAAAAAACGTTAGTATCTTTCAATTTATATTTTATTAATAAACAATATACAATTTTTTAAAAATATATAATTTAGGTTTACATAACTTTAAAAAAAAAACCTTCATGGTTTAAATACGCTAAAACCATAGAAAACTATGCGTATCGAGTGGAACGTGTGCTTGTAATTTAATTACATTTATAGTTTATTGGTTTATTCGAAATATTTTTACATTCTCTAGTAACTTGAAAATGTGCCAAAGGGATTTGAGTTTATAGTTAATATAAATCCTGTCGCGTAACGAGATGACTTGCGAATAAAAATATACGAGTATGTGAAAATAGGAACAAAATGCGTAGCATGAAAAAATCTGCTGCTAAAGTATAATCCTGAACGAGAGGAAAAGCGAAAAATAAATCTGAAAAGTCGAAGAAATGTAAAATAAAGATTTTGCACCTGCATCTCATCATTGTTCTTTCATACGGAGTATTTTTTTTTCTCTCTCTCTCCTTCTCACACACATACTCTCTTCTGAAGCCATGTTAGCAAGGGACACCCAGCACAGCAGATCCTCAATAATTCTAGCATACCTTAACACTAAATTCACGCCACTAATTTATTGCTATTGTTTTCAAATGATTGTCTAGAAACTCGAGAATGCTAACTCTCCGCGTGTGTTAAATTCCAACTGCCTGTTGTAGTTTGACTAAACTTCTAATTTCAAGGGATCTTTTCATCTACAAATAAAACAATACTACAGTACAGTGCATACTGTCCAACTAAATTATTTTCAAGAAAATTTTTTTAAAAAAATATAATCTTCATTTATCCTCCTGAATAATAAAATACTCCAGATTATTTAAGTTCCTGCTCAGGAGCGTCTTTATGCCTAAGCTACCTATGCACGTGCTTAAGGCCCGGAAATTTTACGGGTTCGGATTTGAGCATAAATAAAATGATATGCTATGGCTGTGCTTAGGGCCCGGAGCGATCTAAAGATGCCCTTGTTTCTGTTGACTAAATAAATCTGCTCAATATTGAAAATAATACATAGAGTAAAACTCAACCAAATGTGCTGTTTAAGTTAATTTTAAAAGTCTACATAAAGCATTCTAAACATTTGGGAAATAATAATTGTTTATTATTTCAAACGCTCTACTACATTCACTCACCTTTTGTTTTAATTAATAATTTACGAAGAAAAAGGCCATTATTTATATTAAAAATTAAAATGACAGCACGTACATCAGTTTTTAAATTGCTTTTTTTTGTAGTTACTGTACAGTACTTCAATTATCCGAATTTTAATTCATCCCAAGGGTAATTCGAATAATCAATAATCCGGTTAATTAGTAAATTTTATAGTGCTGTAGATGTATTTAACATAAAAGAAATATGAAAAGAAAATAAATTTTATTAAAAAAATAAGCATTCGGCCTAAAACAATTATATTAAATAAAATAAAAAAATAAATTTTCACCTAAATAATACTCTATAATTTGCCAACAATATTAATTATAAAATAGTACGTCTACTTCAATTTAAAAATTAATTTCATTATTATATAGGATATCTAAAAAAAACATAAACGTAAATTTTAATTTTAGAATCAATAATAATAAATTTCCCCATTTATCTAAATCTACGACGTCACGTAATGTTTTAAGATACCTACTCCAGTATTCTTAGAAACAATAATTTACTTGACCTTAGCGACGTACCTTATTTTCGACTTTGTGGCAGCAGCGGAGCATTACTAATGTCATTCTTGCTTTTTGCATTACACATTCAGCGTACACCTAGTATCTACCTACGTGTATCAGAGTTAAGAGAAAACACCCCTTCCGGTTGTCGAACTATCCTAGATCATGTTTCGGTACGCGCAAAATAGGAAGTTTACTAATACAGTCATTCGTTTCTCCCGATCGATTATTACATATATTATAATTTTGTAGCGCATGTGTCGAGTGAGGTTAGTCCAAGTCTTAAGAAAATGTGGTTTAGCGATAGGTGTGTACCTTCGTTAATATTGTGTATGATGTGGGTGGTGGTTCGAGCATTAATACCTTATTCGGTACCTGCGAAGTTATGAACCGCCAGCATATGCATTAGACGAATAAATCATCTCGCACCCGAACAAATTTGCACAGTACCGGTACGAGCGCAATAATTTCTGCGTGTGACACTCAAATTAGTTCTTGCATGGATAGGCAGGTGTCCAAATGGAAACTGAAAGCGAACGTAAAATTTCGCGAGTCGATGATTTTTGTCACGAAGTTAGATATTAAAGAAATGACTTTTCAAAACAAATGACTTGTAGCACGATGTCTATATACATGTACTGTATACAGGCAAGTGCACTATCAAAACATTTGTGCTTAGCATTCGCGCACCGTTCACCGCGGCTCAAACTCGAGGAACAACGATCGAACTGAAAGCAGTCGAACGAGATCGTTTGTCTTTCGACTTCAATTTTCGATATATTTCTTCGTTAAAATCGCCGACCACTCTATCAAGCGGAAAAAAAAATTTTTTTCTTTCTGACCGTTAAGTTTCGTGATAACGCCAGCACTTAAAATACTGCAACGATGATATATCAATTTTCAAAATCTATAGCGGTATCTTATTCTATGTCCAAAAATATTACGTTCATATTTCAATCAAATAAAAAAAATCGCAAAAATTGTATTTTAGCTGAGAATAGAGCACCGGATATTGTGTTTTAAAAAAATGCATGTACAGTGTATTCGCTAAATAAGTACTTTTAGCAATAGTATTTTTTTGTTTTTTTAAAAAAAAAAAAAAAAAAGATTTAATTCCTAATAACTTAAAACTAAGAATCAAAATTTCAATCGAAGCTGCACTAAAATAAAATCTGATTCCATTAAGCGGGTTGTAATAAAAAGGTGTCGGTAACCACTTAAACTGGCGATATTTTATGAAATATGTTTAACACGTGTTAAACACGCAACGGTACTTTTCCTGAAATATATAATTTTAGCATTTCTTTTTGAATGTATCTTATTCTACAAATATACGTAACCTAAAGAACTTTCATTTTCGCGTATTTCTCTAATACCGGTATTAAAATTTTGCAGCCCAAATTCACGCAAAAATGAGAGCTTGAGTAAAAACAGAATTGCACAAAGTTAATAGACAGAAAAAGAGCTCTTTTCAAAGAATAATCCAATACGAGTCAAGCAATTAGAACCGAAACAGTGAAAACACAGACTACAGTAATAGTGTAATCACTCGAACGTGAAATAAATTGTTAATCTATCTTCTACTATCATCTTAAATTGAGATAGCAATCAACGAAAGTGATCTTCAGATTAAATAAGTCAATATTTACTCGTACAATACAATACCAAATTCGTAACGGAGGATAAATTTATAAGCTTTAATTAGTTTAAACTAATTTGATTTCTTTTTTTCGAATCTCGCGCGATTCTGATCTACACATAGCCTACTGTAGGATGCTTGGTGATTATTTCGAAAACAAGTCAGGTTAATTATTTAAATTGACAAATGTTTTACTAAACCAGTATTAAGTATACATGTAGTTTCTGCGTAGACCTAAATAAGGAAATGAAAATGAAAACAAGCTCGAAATATTAAGAACTAGTTAAGTTACATCAATTCGTGCGCTTGTTTTCATTCATTTATTCCAGTCTTTCTTTGAACTAATTTCCATTAATTACAATAAAGCCGATTCAAAACATTTAAAACGTAAACACTCTTTGATAAAATGCGAGAAAAAAAAATAAATTCTATTTAATCAAAACTTAAAAGATTCGACTGAACTTCAAAATAGCCTAGCCTACTATTAAAATAAACTATTAAAAGTATATTCAATGAGAATCCTTTGATAATAATTATTGAGAGAGCCCAACAAGCTTATCATTAAATTTAAGTTCTTAAAATATACTGACTGTACATAGTAGACCTACAGTACATGACAGTACTCTGAAAAGTGTTTAAAAAATATAATAAGTCTAGTAATTTAATGAAAATAATTATATTAATTTTGTTTAAATTCATACTACAGTAGTGGGTGGGTACATTCAATAACAAGGCAAAGACAAAAGTCAAAGTAATATTGCAGAGACAATTCAAAATTTAAATTTCTTTGGACTATGCTCACCAATTCATTAAAAAAATTGATACAGTACACAGTCCAAAAAAAAAAAAAAAATTAATAATTATTGTCCTTGTTGGTTACTGAATCTACCTACCGTAATAAAAAAAATTAACTTTTTTCAACTTTATAATGATAAAAAATAATAATAATAATAATACTGTAATTTTCAAATTTATAATACTGTACATGTAATAAAAAAAAAATAATAAAACCTTTTATTTTGACTTAGGAAAAAAGTTTTGGTTAGTGATGGCTACACTCTAACACAACAACACAGTTAGAAAAACAATGTTTTATAATGTTGTTAAGGGTACAAATTCTCTTCAAACTCATAAAAAAAAATAAAAATACGCTCTTTAGTTTTGATATCGATTTTTCTATCTCTCATGCTATAAATTTATTTTTTTTTTTCTTGTTTTCTTTTTCTTTTTGGCAGTTATGACAACAGCGCGCGTTTGGGGGCGCCACATCCTACCAGTTAAGAGCACGTGTTTTTCTATCCTCCGTAGTGGAGATGAGAGAAGAACGAACGACCGGATTCGTTGAATGAAAAAGTGACGTCACGCTATCAATAGATTCCGGAAACCTCATAAGAAATAGACTACACCTCAACTCTAGATCTCATTTCATGTCACGGTCTGAGGAAGACAACGTGTGATACGGTCCTCTTCTTCCTCTTCACATCCTTCTCAGTGACAACTCAAATCGCGAAATTTGCATCAAACATTTGTGCATCAACAAACATTGTGCAACAACAAACATTGTGCATCAACAAAACTTTGAAACAATTTTCGTCGAAAAATTTGAATGATTTACGTTTTAAATTAAATTATGCTAAGTAATCAATTTTAAAATCGTATTTAGCAATTCGTTACGTTATTTTCGGTTGTTTTACTTTTTTTTTTTTTTCATCATAAAAAATAACAATAAAGCGAGCGAGCTTATTATCTTCACGTGCAAACTGAGCATCATCAGTTGTTGAAAGTGACAGCCGCGCAGGTATTCATCTACCCATCACATTTCACGGATATCAGTTTCGCTGGATGCTTTACAACTGAACAAGCAAATTTGTCATAGGTTTTTCATTTTTACCTGCCTGCTATGCTTCTTCGGGTTGTTCAGTGTTAACACAAAGAAAAAGAAGAAGAAAAAAAAAAGTGCCAAAAAAAGATATTCAACCACCCCTTTTAAACTAGTTTCTAGGACAGAAATTGCCACAAAAAAAATATTTTCCCCCTTTCATTTAATCATCTACATGTTAAACTTTTTTTTTTAAAAAAAATAATAACCAGCTTCTTTTTATTCAATAAAAGAAAAAAAAAGAAAATAATATTTCGAGTTCCAGCTCTTGCAAACGTATTGGCTTAAATTTTTTTTTATCTCTCTCCAACTTTCAAAAACATTTTTTTTGTATGGTTCCTGTTAACTCGACGTGTGCGAAAAAGAAAAGTAAAAAAAAAAAAAATTTGAAAATTGGTTGCTCCGAAGGATGACTTGGAGATTTCCATCTTTTCAATAAATACTGCACTCATAACTCGACGTATAACAATAAATCGGGATCCAATTATATTTTTCTTTTCTCGCGTATCGAACAAATTCAAATAACTTCAGCAGCATTCATACGTGATTTGTTATTTCTTTTTTTATTCTATTTTTATATTCCGAGTTCCTGACGAGTGGGAGTATAAAAAAAAAACGACGGAAACGTAATTTTGCTTTTAACTACCTTTTCAGCCTCATTTTCCAATCCTCATCATCATCATCCTCTCTTTGACCTTGTTACCACGGATTAATTTGGAGTGAGCGCGAGAGAAAAGAGTAGGAGGCAGAAGGGAAAGAGAGAATTCGCTCAGTGAAGCGCGAAGAGGCACAGTTGGAGCAGTGCGTATTGTATCGTCCGTGAAAATCGAGCGCGTTTTGCCGTGGTTGAATGGGGGTCTCATCGCATTGAATATCACCTACTTCACCGTCAACATGTTGCCGACGTTTTCAATTTTGCTCGCCGTTCTCCTCGCCTCTTCGACGGCGTTAGCCAAGGCGAATAGTCGTTGCGAGGAAATAACCATACCGATGTGTCGCGGAATTGGTTACAATACAACCTTCATGCCGAATCAATTTAACCACGATACTCAGGACGAAGCCGGATTAGAAGTTCATCAATTTTGGCCGTTGGTCGAAATTCAGTGTTCGTCGGAATTGAAATTTTTTCTCTGCAGTTTATACACGCCGATATGTATCGACGAGTACTTATTACCCTTACCCGCGTGTCGCTCAGTGTGCGAGCGGGCGAAGGCCGGCTGTGCCCCGCTCATGCGCCAGTACGGCTTCGCGTGGCCGGAACGGATGAATTGCGAAAAATTACCCGAGTACGGAGATAAACATAATTTGTGCATGGACTCGAAAAATGGCTCCGATCCGGAAAAAACTAATACTTCGACTAAACAGAAAAATACCGTGCCTTCCGCCGGTGGAAATAATGTTAACGGAGGTAAATTCGTCAATCGAGGAAAACACAACGGTAGCAGGCAGAATCAGGCGGGAGGAAGTGGCGGACCGATCGGGAAAGACAACTCCAAAGCCATTACACCTGACGGCGGCCTCATTAAAACGGGAATTAAAGATTGTCAGTGCGAATGTAAATCACCGATGGTCAAATTAACCGAGAATAGCGCTTTCTACAATAAAGTTATTTCCGGAAAAGTACCAAATTGCGCCGTTCCCTGCAAAGGAATATTTTCTTCGAAAAGTGAAAAAACATTCGCTACTTTTTGGATTGGTTTATGGTCCGTCTTATGCTTATTCTCAACCTTGATGACTATAATTACATTCCTCATCGATATGCAACGATTCAAGTATCCGGAGCGTCCGATCATATTTTTATCTGGTTGCTACATGATGGTGTCCATCGGTTACATCATTCCCATCGTTATGGGACCGGAACAAGTAGCGTGCGATGGTTCCGTGGTCCGCTACGAAGCCACGGGTCCGCCAGCTTGCACCGTTGTCTTCCTGTTAATTTACTTTTTCGGGATGGCCAGTTCCATCTGGTGGGTTATCTTAGCCCTAACGTGGTTTTTAGCCGCTGGCTTAAAGTGGGGAAACGAAGCCATCGCCAGCTACTCGCAGTATTTCCACCTGGCTGCTTGGTTAATTCCGTCGGTGAAATCAATCGCCGTCCTAGCAATGTCTTCGGTAGACGGAGATTCCATTTCGGGCATTTGCTACGTAGGTAATCATAACATCGATAATTTACTAGGCTTCGTCATCGCTCCACTCTTTGTTTATTTCATTCTGGGTGCCACGTTTTTATTAGCCGGCTTTGTTTCGTTATTTCGAATTCGAAACGTGATCAAACAACAAGGCCGAAACAAGACTGATAAATTAGAAAAATTGATGATTAAAATCGGAATTTTTTCGGTCCTCTACACCGTTCCCGCTATCGTCATCATCGGGTGTTATTATTACGAACAACAGTTGCGGAAAAAGTGGGAAGAATCGCAAACTTGTGATTGTGTCGATAATTTTAAACCAGACTATACAATTTTTATGCTCAGGTATTTTATGTGTCTGGGTGTGGGAATAACTTCGGGAGTTTGGATTTGGTCGGGAAAAACTTTAGAGTCGTGGAGAATATTTTACGCCAGTTTTTGCGGAAGAGGCTCGCGATACAACCAACAGAACGTTAGGACTTACAATAAGCAATCCAGTCTACACAGCGTTAATCACGCGCATCTGCAGAAACAGATTCCACTCAGTCACGTTTGATTTCAGTAATAAAATAAACATTAAAATAGAAGAAGAAGGAAAAAAAAAAAAAAAACAATCACTTCGCTCTCCTTAAAAATATTTAAAAAAATATTGTAAATCTATGAAATGACGACTAAAAAGTGCTAACGTCGTAGTTGGAACACACCTATAATAATAATTATTTCCCACTCATCAGACTAATCGGTTAATACTACTTATTAGGAGAAAATTAGCTACGGTGATTGAACTTTAACCGAATGGATATTTTCCATTAAATATTATGTATATGTATGTAAATAATCTTTTTTTCTGTTGTTGTTAACAAACGTCAATGGACGCGAGTGAAGACCAAAACAATGTAAGTTGTACAGTTTTCTAAAAAAAAAATCAACTGTTGTGTATTTAAATGTTTTATATAAGTTTTTGTGTAAGATAGTTATATATATAAAGTAATTGTGTTCGAATAATTATCATACAAACGTTTTCTATCATCATCTAAATTGAATACGCGGTATATTTTGAATTTATTTAATATTTTTAAATCATAATTAAAAGCAAAATAAATGAATCTTTTAAAAAAAAGATATTTCTCGTTTTTTACATTTTATAACGTAATTTATAATTTAAAAAATATTATTGACATTTAATTTTTTTTAAAAAAAAAATCAATACTTTTTTCATTTTGATATAAAAAATATTTAAAATTAATTGAAAAATTCAACATCGTATAATGCATTTCTATAATATCACAGAATCAATGTGTCACCGACATCATATAAAAACAATAATTAAAAAAATTACTTAGTCAATCAATGTTGAAAAGATAAACAATAATATTAATCAATATTTGAATATTATTATTTACGTAAAGTCTGTTTGAAAATGGTAAAATATAATTGAATTTATTAAATCAAAAATAATTTTCTTCTATTGATTATCGGTCAGCTTTAATTGCAGGTAATAACAGGGTTTATAAAATGCTTCTTTAAGCACTAATATCCGTTTTCCAGGTATCACAATTGCCAACCAAATTTTCTATACATTATTTTAAAACCGCGGTACACGTAGCCAACCAATAATATTTGCATAACCTCAACCCTTACGGAGAAAAACATTTCCCCCCATTTCATCTCTATTTTATTGGGTTATAAAGAAGATCTCAAACATACATAACTTTCATATAAAAATTTGTGCTCGAGAACATAAACAGGTACTAAACCGTGAAAGTATTAAAAATATAAGTGAATTTCAAAATTCACACGCTGCAGTAAGATTTTTATATGACGAGTGAGTTGTGCAATAATATTGTTTGTGATACCGTGGAAAAATGGATTTAGGATTTGTTTAATTACTCGGCTGGTACTGTTTACCGTGAATTTCAATTGTAAACTATAATATTGATATACCTCACCAATCAATATTGATCATATTTTTTTTTTTGATTATCCTTTTTTTTGCCGCAATAAAACTACTGTACGCTTAAAAGACATTTGTTTCGATTTTATCAGCTTGAATATTTTTATTTAATAAAGCAAATCGAAATTGAAGCGGCTTTTAAGAGCGACAAAAAAAATTGTATGCCAGTACATCAAAAAAAAAAAAATTTAATATTGATTGCAGTTGTTATTCACATCAAACATCTTGCATATGATAGGACGATATTGCAAATAAAAAAAATAATAACGAGGTGCGAAAAGAATAAATAAATAAATACCGCTTAGGACGTATGTAAATAACGATCATAACAATGATATATTTGTATTGAAATGGATTTGAAGCAGGGTTTTCGAATGAAATAATAACTGATTGATCAAAAATAATTATTACTGTATGTTGAATATTCGGTGTGTTGCGAGATGAGATTCAACGACCGAGGTTCTTCCCAAAGCCGGTTTTTATTTTGGAATTAAGCCACTTTTATCATGTGTATAGTAATCACAATAATTGCGATTAGCCTATAAATTCCATTTACCTGGATAAATTAGTGAATATATTAATGTGTAAACCAGTGAATTTTTTTTTATAAATGTTGACGCCATTCAACTGTTGCGTGTTGTTTATGCTCGAAGCAGCTTGATGAATCAAAATTGTTAAATATTTTTATTTTTCCTTCCGTGATATAAAATATTAACCGGAAATTAAAATCAAGTAAAAAATCGATAAAATACCGTGACATTTCTCAGCTTGAGTCATTGAGGAAGTTTATAATTCAAATATTAATATGTAAATTTTTAATAAAAAAACCTTTTATAATAATTTATATAATCTGTATTTTATAAAATTCAACACTTTCCGACCATATTTTTTTTTAACACTTTCAAAGTTAAATTCTTAAAAATTATTTAAAAAAATTTTTTTTAGATATAAAATCTACAAAATGTTTCACGTCTAGTAAAGTAATTTCTTTCACTTTTCTTATATACGATTATATATTTTTTTTTTTTTTACAAAACGACTCCATGGTTTTTAATTTCTTTTTATTTACCGACGCAACCGCGCACCTTATCTTATGATACTATTATTTTCTAAAAAAAAATATTTTTTCTAAAGTATCCAACAGTGATTTGGTTGAGATTTCAACTGTAAATAACACTCTATTCTCAAACTCTGTATACTCGTAGATTGCATGAACAGTGTACATGTATTTACATGGAGTGGGTAATGCACACATTGTAATTTACTTTATGTGAAGCAAAGTCTGATCGCTAGTGAAATCATTTCTGCACGGTATCCCCCCCCCCTCTCTCTCTCTTTTATGATAAGAAATAATAATGTACAGTACGTCACTTTCACTTCACATACACAATAAAACTAAAAATTATTATAAAAAAAAAAACACAAACCAACAAAGATTGCACTTTGAGACTGTAATGGATATTACTGATTATTGTAACTCAAACAGCAACAAATATCTTATAAAATTCTACTTCGAGTGCAAAAAAAATAATAATAATTATATTGTTAATATAAATAAATAAAAGCTTGACCCAGAATAGGCGAGTTTTTAATTTTTATATTGTCATCCATTACGAAGATTCATCTTAAATTCGTCACAGAAAATCCTCGATCAAATGACTTCTACTATACTGTAGTTTTAATCATAAAATTCTAGTTTTAAATTTTTAAAAAACCGGACAATTGAGGTTATTCCGAACAATAATATTGAAAAATAACGCTTTTCTGAATGCAATCAAATAAAAGTTATCGATAATTTTCTAGCAATTTATGTGTTTTATATCGTTAAAATATGAGGTTAAAAAGAGTGGAGCCGCCGCCGCAGCTATTTGCGCCTGTTCTATTTAACATGTCAAGTCGCCGAACGCCCTCTGCTCCGAGCCATAATAAATCGGACAGTTTCAATTCAACTTATTACATTAATTACTCGGTTATAATAACCAGGCCGCTAATCGCTTATACAATACTCCTTAAAATCATCAGTCAAAATTTTGTTTTCTAAAAAAAAAAAATTCCTTGAAATAAACTATCTCAGCTTTAACTTTTCATCGATAAACTATTAAAAAACAAGGAAAAAAAACTAGAAATATCCCAAACGCGCTTCCTTTCCTTTTATTTTTCGTCATCCTCTCGACCGCTATTAATTAATAAGAACTACTAAAAAAAAAAAATAACCGGTCACGTGCTAATATCTTAATTTTTTAGAAAACGAGAAAAACGTCTTGCTGAGCATTTATAGTTTCCTTCCATCACGTTTTACCACGAGAAAGTGTTTGATTATGACTATCAATTAAACTAATTTTTAAATGTTTCTTACATCTGGGTCGAGATAAAATATAAATAACCAGTTGGGGAAATAAACATTGTTTAAACTTAATCACGCTTTGAACTCAATCTTTTCTCAATTTTTTTTTTCTTTTTCGTAATTATGTTTACATTACTAATTTGAAATTTTGTAATGGTTTTTAAAATAATAAATGAATTTTCAACTAAAAACTCAACTAATAATTTTTTTTTAAGTCTCAAAGAATTCGCGAAATTTACTGTATAGGCCCTACTGTAATATTAATTTAAAACGTAAACTAACTGTTTTATAATTTTTAAAGAATGATCAAAGAATTCTATTTTTCGCACGATTTACAATATTATTAACTCATAGAATATTTTCAGCAAAGTTTAAAACCTTTGGAAATAAAAAAAAAAGCCCAAACGCGTGTGAAAGAAATTCTGAAACACGGCCAATTCCAAGCTTTTTATGCTAATATGGATTTCAATTGGAACGGTACTTTACGGCGACGGTTCTCGATTTCGAATGCTAATAGAATAAAAACAAGCCACATTTACATGTTAGAAAATGTTCAAGTAGAAAAGTTGAAGGAGTTCAAAAAACCTAAATCGACAAAGATTCTCTCTCTCATCTAACATGTACACATACGTATATACTGTAGTATTAAGCCTACGGAGTACAACACAATCAATGAAAACACCATAAGCAAACTTTTCGTTATTTAGTGAATCTTCCCATCACAACTAGAATTCGCAGGAAACACAAGTAAACATCTTTTTTTTTTATGTTTACAATACCAGTGTTACCAGAAAAAAATAATAAACCCCCAGTGTTTGGTTTACATTCGAATTTCAAAAGCCATTCCTCACACATTTCAATCTGATACTAAGATTGAAAAGAAAAGAAGAAGAAAAAACAAACTAACAAAAAAAAAAAAAAAAGATTGTTTTGGCAATGAGTTTTCAATTAAATTTTAAAAAACCGTAGAAATTAAATGACATTTTAAAATATATTAACTTTTAATAATTAATTAAATATATTATGATAAGATGGCTTACTCCCAAAATGTATCTGCTAATGAAAGAACCTCGGTTGTTAAACTAATGAATGAAGAAGAAGATAAAAAAAATCTGAAATACGTACGCGTTATTGTTATAATAAAAAGAAAAGGTTCAAAAAATGTGCTTGTAATGATAACTAATTGCCGAAATATAAAATTAATGGGGAAATTATGTTTCATTTTTGATTTTTATCCCCCTTCATCTTCCATTTTTACTTTACTTTCGACATATCATCCAATTAATTGCGATCGATTATTAAATCAACAGCAAATTTATAAGTTAATGTTTTGTCGATGTAATTGTTTAATGTAAAAAAAAAAAATAATAACCGGTACCTGTAACATTAATGAATATCATTGTCATCATCTCCTTTATTTAACAATATACCGGTACTTGATTAAAATATTGATTTTATAATGAATTTTTTTGTCATATTGCAGTATTATTTTATTCCGTCTCCATTAAAAAAGAAATACAATCCTTACATTTTGAAATGACACAATGAATAAGGTTGAAACGAAAATAAAAATGGTGCTGCGTTATTGCAACTTACACGAAGCGAATATTTTTTTCAGTCGCCGGAGAGAAAAAATAGTTTTAATACATTTTTCTTTAATATAATAAATGCTTTTGACGTCGTACAAAATTAGTGTCACCGCTACAAAAATAATCCATACTCGCGGTGCGTGGCGATAAGAGCTAAAAATCTCTTTGAAAAAACAAAAATAAATATCCTTGTAATTTATAAAGTTAATAAACCTAAATATTTGACATGCGAGCGAGTTAAAAAAAAAAAAATAAAACGAGTAAGCTACAGACAGAGTTACATTGAACAACATGCATACATGTAATATTCTTCTCGAATATTTAGTTTAAAAAAAAAAATGCAGCGTTGCAATTAAACTCCGATATCAAAAGTTCAAAGCAGATGATCTACAATTTCGACGCCAATAAATGTCTTAATAAATCGCACGGGGAAATAAAAGACGTTTGTTCGAATAGAACACCACCACATTTTTATTTATCTTGAATGAAGGCGAGAGAAGTTGGAAACGTCAAAACCAAACGGAAAGGTCAATAAAAATCCACTAAAATATATCGGTATAAAAAATAAAAATGTTGGGGGCTTACTCTCCCTTCGTACGTTGACGAGACTTATTATACATGCACCCTCGCTTGTCGTTCTAAAAACAAAAAAGGGAGTCTGAGATAGCAAAAAAAAAATCCACGTGCACTAAATAGGCACGAAGCATGAGTAAAGAACCGTACCTAACTCCATTACTAGTAAAACCTCAAATTCAAAAAAAAAAAAAATGGTGTCGTCCATGCCTATCCAGAATTCACATGAATAGCATTGCTCTTCAAGAAAATTTGACACCTTTAACTCAGCTATGTCAATCTAAAATGATCTTTTTTTTTTAAAAAAAATAATAAAAACATTAACATCACCACCTTTCTTTAAGATACAGTATTATTGTATTTGAATCTTGAAATGATCCGTAATTCTGGCTAATTTTGTTCCCAGTAAACAAGAAACTTTTTCAACAAATAAACGTTATATTTTTCTCCGTATTTTTAAAATATTGTATATTACATGTACATCTTTTCATAACGCCCCAAAAAAATAAAATGAAAAGTTAATTTTTCTAGAGCTTTGCTAATAAAAATTTTAAAAACATTTTAGATTTCTAGGAAAAACATCTAAATTTTAAAATGCATACTGTACATGTACGTACTTTCTTTTTCGTTATTCAATTTTCCGTCCTATTTGTCCGGTCCCACCCTCGGCTACCAGTTTCGCACCTACATAATATGTTTTCACTGCCCAATTTTCCACTATTTTCTCCCAAAAGTCTAGTTGAGTGGCAGGTTGTTTATTCACCTTGTTTGTTTGATATACAGACGTAGACGTCAGCGCTTACATGCGCCAAATGAAAACAACTCCAACTTAACTGTCAGGTTTATTAACCCAGCGTGACCAACGTTGCCATCCGCAAGTGCAGAGGTCACGCAACAACCCTCCTCTCTCTCTGTGCCCACTCCTGTCAAACCTTCCACCTTCATATTTTACATTTATAGTAGAAAAAAAAACAATAATAATAATAACCGAGTTGAATATTTGATTTGCAAAAAAAATTATTTAAAAAAAAAAAAAAAATGCAAGCGGTTAGTGTGCACGTGCAATTACTACAACATAGCCACCTGTCAGTTAACTCTTATTACTGAGATTCTCGCGCATTGACAAAAAGCTTTCGAGGAGAATTAAAATCTGCCCAGTCATGGCGAATACAGACTTACCAAGAGTGCGAAATAAAAGAGAAAAAAAAGTGAAGCGTTTTCGATCAAACAAACACCTTCAGACATCACGGTAAACATGAAATAAGAAGATGAGAAATCGAAAGAGAAAGAACGCTCGAGTTGTGAACACCTCACGCATCATAAAAAGCTTTTCTCGATACCTCATTTCCAACTTAAGAAATAAATTTTTTTTTTTTTTTTTTTTGCTATATACAGTACTCGTAGATAAAACCAAAAGCGTCGAATAAATAAATAATAGGTACATTATAACTTATTAAAGAATTGCGTATTGGTTCCTTAAGCACTCTTAAAATCACGTGATTCCTAAAGTCAATTCCCGATTAATTAATTATTAAAATCATGGAATAGCATTTCGAATCGTTTTAGTCGAAATTATATCATAATAATGTTACGCGAGCTTTTACTTACTGGTTTCCATAACTATAATCTTGAGAATTAATAATTAATGTTGGATTACAATTTTAAATTGAATTTTATCTTTTCACACTCTTACAGAAAAAAATAATATCCATTTATGTTACATGCAGTAAAACTAAATAATATATAATTTCTATTAAAAATTGTAATTTATTTCAGAATAAAATATACTGCGTAAAGTGCCCTAAAAATAAAAAAAATAAATACTCTACATTTTTTTTTAAACACTATTTTTAAATTTCATTTAAGCAATTTATTTAATAAAATTCTGTATGCAGTATTATTTCATAATAGTAAATTACGTCAAATATACTAGTACGTTACATATTACTGTAATTTAAAAAAACTTTTCTTCCATTAATTAAATTTTTAATGTCTATATTGATTTGATTGAAACTCAGACGTACTATGCTACTAATTATCATTCTCTGGCTCTCTGCCATACAATTAGCCAACATATCATTTCTAATAATAAAAAAAATTAACCCTAAATTACTACTTGTTAGTAACTAAAGGTAATGTGTTTCCAACAAAAAAAAAAAAAAACAAGCAGCTGGAAATACTTTCTTTAACTGTCTCTATTTGTAATTAGCTGCTGCTTTTTTTTTTAAAAAAAAAAAAAGCAAAATAATAAAAAAAAAAATAACTTTGCACAACTTACAATACCAGTATCAATACTTATTTTTCATTTTGAAAGTACAAAAATTTGATTTTCAACAAAATGCCGGTCATAAACAAAAAAAAAAAAAAACAGATTTAGCATTTAGAAATACTATCTACACGCTAAATGTTTACCACCATTCCTCAGCCTAAAATTAAAAATAGCTCCCCCACTCGGCTTAATTAACGTCAGTGTCTTCATTGTAAAATTTCACAACTCAAGATTTACAGCCCCTCTTGTATAATGTGGAGGTATCAAACGATTGTTCCAGGTGATGGACAAAAACAAACAACCAGAAATCCTAACTATACGCGTATACGGACACGTATTTCTTCTGGGGTGAAAACGTGGTTTTATGGTCTATTGTGTGTACGTGTGACAAGATGTCTCCAATTTTATGCTCTTGCTATATCTACTTTACACTATGGTATACTCTTCTTATAACAAGAAAATTGCTACTCTTCGATTTTTTTTTTATTCCCTTCTTTATTTTTCCACTTCCCCTCATCAACACCCACAACCCCTTCTCTTACTCTTAAAGAACAGATTTAAAAGTTTCAACCACCATTAGTAAACTTCTTCTCGATAAACCTTTTTTAAAAAAATGTAGGGGGGTAGTGCCTTTGTGTTGAACGGCACGTTTCGCGCAAATCCCAAAATTTTAAATCCTTTAAAACAAAACACTTCACGATTTGTCGTAGAAAGAAGACGTGAAGGTTGGAAAAAGCTTTCTCGATCAATTGGCACGAATTGCGCGCGCCAGTCATTCCTACCTAACTAAACCCCGATTGGGACCCAAGTCGAAGAATTCTCAACTCGACAAATCACATAAAAGCATATAAATGAGTATTTGGTGGAAATACGGTGTCAACGTTTTCATTCAGCATAATGTTCAGAGTACCGTACTTTTCACCCGCCTAATTTCATTCATCCTCGTAGGACAATAGCAGCTGTCACGGTGGTACGATGGTGGGAGCCGAGAACGAGGAGGGACCAAACCTTAAAAAAAAAATCCGTTCAATAAATAGAACTGCGGTAAAGGTTGAAGTAACAGCAGTCGCCTCCAATGCTCGTGTAACGCTTCCAAGTGAATGATAAAAAGCAAAAACCAAATTATGCTATTGATAATAGATCGAATAATGTGGGAGACCCTCCTCCCTATTTCCTTTTCCTCCGCATCCTATTAATACTGTGTACAATAAATACAGTGTTGAGGACATCCATCCCTCAACTTACATCTGCACATTTTGTATCTCTTCTTCAGGCGCCGTCCAACTAACTCCGTCAATCCTATGCATAAACTATGCACATTTTCACCCTATTACCGCATACGGTATAAAGAGATAACGGTTTAGCTACGATACGAAATGACATGGCACGAAGCAGCGTACTGCCACCAGGCTTATACTGCGCTGTATAGTCAAATTAGGAAAGCCGGCGGGAAGGATAGTGAAGTGTAGGTACGGTACAGACCACTCCTGAGGAGTTCAATCGTGACACGTGTCCGATGTGTCCGTAAGCTTAGTGATATTTCACGCGCAGCTGACAAATCCGCACTGGCATATCCGGGTTACGTCACCAAACGTCTCCAGCCTTCAATTTCTCTTTTTACAACTTTTTTATATCGTAAAAAAAAAAAGCTGATAAGAAGAAAAAATCATCTGCCATTCGTGAAGATAATCTTATTAAAAAAAAATGATGAAGAAGTTGATCTAACTTTAAAAATGTTACTTTTTTAATTCTAGGATAAAACAATGTCAGTACGCTGCAAAAAGAAGTTTAAAACAGAATCAGCTAAATTATTATTACGGATTTTACGGTAAGTATTTTCTTTTAAAAAAAATTGTCGCCATTGACAGATTTTTAATGTACGTAGATAATTAAATTTTTTTTTTTATTATTATTGAAATCTGCCCTCATTGGGAGAACAATCGGCTAGGAAATGCCTGAACAAAACATCTCGGCGTTCGTAAAAATAATCATAGGTATTACAGTATTACTGTACATTACACGTAATCAATGGCGCAAGCAGGATTTGTATGAGGGAAAGTGGAATAATTTCCAGTACAGTATAATATACAAGTACATGTACAGTATTTAATTAATATTTAGGCTACGGTAATGATTAAATTTAGCAATATTATTGACCCTCCATTATTATTTTCCAGAACTGAATCTATTGTACAGCTTTGACATCTAGGAACTTTTACTTCATTAACAATTAATGAAGTAAAGATTAAAATTATTTAACCTTTATGACGTTTATTAGAAAGCGTAAAACTTGAGGACAAATAATAAGCGTTTTATTTTAAACTTAAAATTCTTTAAAAGTAGACCTAGAAAAATAAAGATTAAAAATGTTCATGTTTATTTTAAGATTTAAGTAAGCTTAAATTAAAATTTAGTTTTCCTCCAATTTTCGTCTTAAAAACTACAGCATAGTTACTATAACTACAGTATTTGACACTAATTTACGAAGTCTTTGACCTTTTAAACTCGCAATACAGTAATTCCTAAAGACAAACGCGAAGCAGATAGAATGGTCCAGCCTCCCATGAGTGAATGGTCCCGAGAAGGTGCCAATAGAGGCAACCTCTTTCATTCAATTCCACTATCTGCTCGTACGAAGTTCTCCATATTCTTTCACAAGTACTGTATTCATTTTATCAGGTTGTCACATTATCATCTGACAGATTGTCATGTCCGCTGACCCTTTCTTTTTCATTGCATTTACGAGCTTCAGGTCTAATTCCACTCCTTTCTCGTCTTCTTATAAAATACTCTATTATCACGCTCAGGTCCTAAAGAGGTTTTTTTTTTGGATACCCCCCTCGTTCCCCTTTTCTCTTTCTACTGTATTATTTGAATAGAAAGAAGATAGTATAGGTAGAAATTTGTATAAAAATGAACCAAACCAACGACCAAACTCCACGTTGAAAGGACCAAAAAAAAAAAAAAAAGAAAGAAAGAAAAGAAACAAAAATTGAAATTTTAAACTGGTTTTATCCTTCGATATTATCGCATTGTCTATCCACTGGCCTCGTTCACACTCCACTGGCTAAAAACAACAAAACCAGCGAATGAAATGTGCTCGCTTTGGTCCAGGTGTGTATGGCGTCGCTACTTCACCTCTGCAGAATTTTATCAGATAAACCATCGAGCGCCTCCCAACCACTCACTTCCATAGCCTTTAGGTATTCTATTCGTTACCCAAAATAATCACTTCGTCAGTTATCTTCCGCTGTATAAGTTTACTATCGGTTATTTACATCGCCTTTACTACCATTTTTACGATTTTTCTTAATTTCTTATTTCCTCGTCTGATTCTGAGTAAACAACTTTTTTGCTCCAATTTTATTCACCAATTATCGATCAAAGTACAAGCTTTGATCTCATTTCTCTAAATCTTACCACAAAGCAATAAACCATTATAAAATAATTTCGATTTTTGTCTCTTAAGTTTCATTTTTTAAACGTCTCATGGACAAAATACCAATTGATTAAATTTTAACCTATATTTGCGATTACGAGATAAAACAGAAAGCATTCTGATTGAGTTGGTGAAAATCAATTATTATTCCAAAAAAAAAAAAAAATTTTAAAATTTACGACTATAATAATTTAACCTTTCTTTCATGTCATCATTTTGCCCTACCGGTAGTGGTCATTTTAATTTTTCTCCTAACAATCATTGGCAGTAAAATAAAGCGCTCATAAAAAAAATGATTAAGACAGAAATTGATATGCCCCTATTGATAATTATGTCGACGACAAAGTCAGAAGAGAAAGACTGTAATACTGTATTAGCAAAATGTTGCTGCGATTTGTTCATCTAAGGTTATGATGTCAATTTGATTAATAGTCTTAGCTGTCATTGAAACTTGACCTTGGATATACAGTTCGCAATATAACTTAAAATGTTTTTAAAAAAATCATTTCTAGTATATAAATACTGCACAGTACCTTACATACTTTTGATCTAGATTATTCTTTAGCGGTATTACGTCTATGTCTATCTGAAGTAATTTGTAACCCTGGTTACATGAATAGTTTATAGCTAGAGTTTTATTAAAAATAAACGAGGAAAATGCAGTTTGCTTTAAAATATTTTTGTCATTAAAAATTCAAGATATGCAATAAATAACACTTGGGAAAACATCAACGTCTTAAAATATAGAGATAATTAGGAATAAAACACCGTATTTATTTTAAAAGATAAATACTGTACAATGTACTGTAAATGTTTTAGAAAAATATTAAATTACAAATTTGATTTGCAATTTCTCTAATAATTAAAAAAATTACTTTATTTTACTCTGTGTTTTTAGTTTATCAATAATTATCTCACCGGTAATTTAAAAAATCGAACTTTTAATTTGTTGAATTAAAATATCTATTAAAAAAATTCTATTGAAAAGGTCAAAAGAGGTCTTTTCAGGTTCCATAATATTATTTTCCTCTGTCCCTATAAAATTATTAGAGGTTCTATCTGCGTTTATTAAGTTACCGTATTTTTTTAAAAACAAAATGTGCATTGAGCCACTAGTCATCGGACTTTCCTATATTCAATCAGTTTTTTGGTTTACTTTTACACAAAATAATCCATCAACTGTTTTTGTTTGTGTTAAAAAAAAAAAAAAAAAACCTCAAAACACGCACAAAAAAAAAAAATAATAATAATAATAATAAGGGATTTTGACGGCGAATCAAAACGGATAATCGAGTTTACTGTACATCGTTTTTCAATATACAGTACAATGTAAGCATCATAATTATTATTTATCTTCTCTTTGAACTCATTAATATCGGTTTATTATTGCATCATGCAATACATCTGTTTTGACATTCGGATAAACAAAGCACAAATTATTTCTCGTTCGACGTAACTTCAGCATTTTACTAATTACCGTACATTTAAAACTAATAGAAGCAAATTAATAGTACAAACACGAGTAATTCTTAAATAATTAACACATTTAACTAACGCTCCATATTAAATTATGGTATTCTAGTCTTAATAATTATCTGCGTTTATAGCGTAACATACTATTAAATTTGATTCCCATCAATAATTTGATCTAACTTGTTTTACACTGATCTCAGTTTGCTGAACCATGTGACTAATGAAAAATGAAACCGTCGCATTACAGTTCTCCCGAAATACGAGTGAATGTAATGACATCCATCACGAATTCATTTAATTAATGAAAATTTTTCGTTGATGTACTAATTCATTCTAGTTTCAGACCATTAGACAGCAACAGCAACAAAAAAAAAAAGAATAAGAAAACGTCTTTTGTCGACCCTTAGTGGATCATCAATTATACGAGAATGGTGCTACAGTACCACCAACGAACACAGAAGCAACGTAGGAGTCTACCAGAAAAACAACCGAACCAAAGATTGAAAGCGAGTGAAAAGAAACCACCAAACTCAAGTACAGTAAACGGAAAAAAACAAGCAAAAAAAAAAAAACCAACAAAACTTAGGTGCAGACTACGCATTGTTCTATAATACGATAACAAAATACGATTAAAAAGCAACAAACTGAGATGTTGGATGGATTGAAGATGAGGTTAAGAGAAGTCCCGCTGAGGTAAACCCCAACCTTTAACTCGACTTAAAATATTTTACGCGTGTATTCGAAAGGGAGTCTGTGGTAGTATGTGCTGCAGCGCAGTATAATGTAGTTTGGAAAATATATGTTACCGCGGAATCAGATTTTTCGATCGACTTAAAAACACACACACAGAAGAAACTCACAATTTTATTTTATTGGTAGCTCCATTTGTTTGAACTACCGGATACAATCATAAATATTCCGTTCCACACTCGTAGACGTCTGTTCTTCTCAGCAAACCGGGGAAGGAAAAAGTGACGTTAGTACTACACTAAACCCAGAACGTATGTTTGTAAAAAGGAGATTTAAATGTATAGTGAAGAAGACGAAAAAAGGAAAAAAAAATCACAAATAAAAAACTTTTGTCGTTACCTACTTCATTCAATTATATAAGAAAAAACTCACTCTGCGCTGATTTTTACAGGAAAAGGAAGAAAAAAAAAAAAAAAACACGAGTGCCCATTGCGATTTTTTTTTCAAGTACATTTAACTTCAAAAGGAAATCAGTTTGAGATCACAATAAATGGCGCCACTAGTTTATACGCATGCGTACTTTTGGCAGTAATAACACTAGTCTGCCAACTTCGGGTTTTTTCCGCTAGTTTTATTAGAAAATGAAAGGAATTTTTGATTGTGTGCTTAACTTGAGCTTATTAGGGATCTTTATAGTACCTGGACAGACGTAAAAATAATAATAATAAAAAAAGGAAAAATCATTTTTTTTAATACAGTACGTCTAACTTTGGATAGCGCAGAATACGTTTATTTATTACATTTTTGCTTCTGATAACTTCCCATTTAAATCCTTCATTTGTGAAAATTAAAAAATTTATTTACTCGAATATTTTCTCTGCAATTTTACTTTTTTTTTTCTTCTTTTCGTTAATTCAACAATTTATTAACGAAAATTCTGAACTTGTAAAATAATATTGTAATAAAGTACCTGCTCGATAGTTGCAGCACATTAAAAATTTATATCGGCAATACATTATGCTGGCCGAAATAAGGGAAAATGACACTAAAGGGTGCGAAGTGTCATCACGATGACAAGTCACTTTGTGCCATCGTGTAATTACAAAATAGCTTACAACCAAATAACGGTTAACGCAAAAAAGCCTACAAAAAGTACAATAAAATTTCGCAAAAAGTTTAATTTTTTAATTGTGTAATTGACTAACATTGAGCTAAGAGGACAGAAAGTTGGCTAGGTATGCGTCAGTGGCTGGTCGCCGTCTACCCTGCGAAACTTATTCCTCTAGTTTACATTAATATTCCATGAAGTACCGTATTTAAATAAGTTTATTTTGAAATGAAACAAATTCAAAATTTTAATACGTAATTTTGTTTCCCCTTAAAAAAAAGCTAAATACACTAAAATTTTTTAAAAATTAATTTAATACATGTAGTAAAGTTTGAAACCAGTGAAGAGTTTAATGTATACAATTTATATTACAGTATATAAAATTAGTTTCTTATAATAATGTCCCTTGGCGCATATAATTTATTTTTATTTAGCTCTATCTACGTTTTGCATCTATATTCTTCGTTTAAAAATGAATGGCCGGAAAACTACTACTTGGCCTTTAAAAAATATAATCTTTTAAATCAATAATTATATTATATCCTTCAGTTTATCAGAGTTTATTTGCCAAAACCTTGAATATAAAACCATCGCTATTAATACGAGCTGGTGATTTATCGCGAATGCTAATACTTTTACTCCCTTCGCAACTCCTCGATTTCATCTACATAAATAGTAAATGAGACGATTTTGATACTCTAATGCGCTGATTTGATCCCCCGAGATTTAAACGCAATCATCTGACCATGTGCATGCACACTGACTGTCAGACGTTCAAATAACATTGACGTCATCAAAATATTAATGTTTAGGCGCCGTCTAGCCCCCATTTTATACGTTTCGGGGAGTAGCGTATCACATTTTAGTCCCGAAACAAGCTGATGATGTTACGAGCTAAAAAGTCAAGCGTGACAAAGTAGAGAGTGTCGTGTTAAGTGACTAAATCGCCAACCAGATCGTATGTCATCGTGACCAGACACTCAGGTAAGTCGTGTGAAGCAAATTGACTACGTATCGATTACTTAATTAGCCTTATCGGTGCTACAACTCACGATTTAGATAAGCCTAATTGCTTTAGTCCGCTGTTCGATTCGACGAGTGAAACAATAAAACTTTTTCTTTTTTTTTTTTGCTTTCCTTATCAGTTCAACTAGAGTACTAGACCATTTTGACACTCAACAATTTGCTCGAACATTTTACGGAATAACTAAAAACTTGGAATAAAAGTAGATAAAACAATGGATAGTGAATAATAAATTTAAAAAAAAAAATCCATTGTAAAGGTGCTTATGCAGACGTCATTATTTCGGAAGTGAAACTGCAAATTTTTAACTCGTTCATTTGGTACAATTGGACAGTTTTGTCAAAAAAAAAAAAAAAAAGTGAGACATCTGTTACAGAGCAGGTCAATGGATCGATGCTGAATGAAATTCGTTGGCAGCAGTTACTAATTCAAAACCAATTGAGAAGAGGAGTGAAAGGGGAGGAGAGAGAGAGGGGAAAAAAGGATCAACAAATTTCTTTAATCCGTCTCGCCCATTCAAAATAATAATTGCGAGAGCAAATACCGTATATAGTTCGACGTGTAACATGAAAAAGTGAGCGCGAGATAAATAAAATACGCCACACGTTCCATTTCCGCGTGCACTTTAACATTACCTGGGTATTTAAATTTATACAAAAAAAAAAATAATAATAATAGACGCAAAAAAAAAAAAATTTTTACTGAATAATAAATGCGGTAAATAAAAATGCAACTAGAATAATGAGGCGGATTACTCATTGAATCGAAATTCAAAACCACCGAGCGTAAAGTAATTTAACAAGCTAGTTAAATATAATATTGCTTATTCATTTCAAATAAATGCCAAAGAACATTTTTCTCTTTTTGAAACGCATCACATTAAAACTCCCTGCTATCTTATGCAAATGACAAGCTGAAATCCTGCTGTCAACACCTTAGCGGTAATTGCAAAATCGGAACTACTGCACTCAAACTGATCTGGCGTGTTACGCTTTCAATCATTTCATTCGATACATTTATTTCAATATTATCAATTTTACTTAAAATAAAATGCTATATTTAAAGCATAATAAAAAAAAAAATATAAAAAAATCCGGAAATTTCAAATACACTTAGACCCTCCCCTACTCCTTTTCGTTATTGGTTCTCTCGGGCCGATTTTCGAAATCTTGGTCAGTTTGTTTTATTAGGGTGAGAAATATTTTAAGATAGCCACCCAGAAAGTAGAAACCGCCTAACAATTAAAAAAAAAAAAAAATTAAGGGGACAATTAAAAAAAATAATTAAGGGTTATAATTAACGCTTGAATCAATTAAATTGGTATGAACAATGCCCCGGGGGCCGGAGCGCGTATTTTTGCATTTTTTTTAAAAAAAGCTACTCGGAGAAATATGTGGTCCGATACTCCAAATTGGCTAGTGCAACGTGAATAATAAGCAATAATACCGTACCTAAAATTTGATAGCAAAACGAACTTTATTTACTGAGTGTTCCTAGTATTTTTTATTTTTTTTTTGCCTTTAAACAAAATAAATTCCATAATGGAGCTTTTTAAAGTTTTTATATGATACCAATATTTTTACTACTGAATTTATTCAAAAGTGGAAAAGAGAAATCTATCGTTCGTAAATAATAATATTGTCTCCCTACTTTCACGCTTTCCTTTAATAAACTGTTATTCACTTTGCGTCCTGCTTTTTTGATAACGTATCTAGCCTAATCTAGCATTCGTTAAACCGCTGCAATCATCCTTATGCAATCCTTGCTGTCTCTATAAACCAGAGTTAGGTTGGTCAGGAAAAAGCAAAAAAAAAAAAAAAAATCAACAACAACTTCTTAAGTTATTAACATTTGCAATCTTTTAATTATTTTATTTCATTATTAAACTCGATATCTAACATATTCTATACGTTTCCACTCAAAAGATTCCAATAAAAAAATATAAACAAATTGAAAATATAAAGCTCGAGGGTAGTAACTCCCTTGATAGCGCCAATTTTTGTTGAAACTCGATATGAAGCTTAATAAAATAAAAAAAAAATCAGCTTAGAGTTGGTAAACGAATGTTCAGTTTAATCTATCTTTCAAAAGACTTTTAATTCATTAGTCTGAGTTTAAGAACTCTCTCTCTTCCTCCCCCTCTCTCGCAGATTAATCTCCACGTAACTATTCCACTGCATCTATTTCATCTCTTCCAATCTTTAGCACCGCCTTCTCAGTGTAGAATAAGCTCGTGGATCGATCTCACTCATTTGCATGACAATTCGTGTAAAATTCGAACAAGAGATTCTCTCCATTATTTCCTAATATAGACCGAGATTAAACCTAGAAAATACCATCCATATTTCCCCCACGTTTCATCCTTTTCTCTCGTCCGCCTGCCTGCCTGCTGCATTATACGTGTACCCGAGTTCAACATCAAATTTAGAAAATGGCACATCTGCCTTTCTCTCTTTCCACACCACTCAACACTTCACCCTTACCAAACAACCATTCATAAATTAATAACCAAACTCGGGCGAGTTAACTTGCTCTCCTCTACTACTGTACTATACTACTCCTCGAATTAATAACTACCCCTCTACTAAAAAATAATCCACATAGAACGTCATAATTATAATTGTTTCCACCCGCTTCCCACCCCCCCCCCCACCTCCCCTCTCTTTTGACCACACTACATTCCCGTCAACAAATCCGGACAGTTTATTGTCTCTATTAAATGCTGGGGAGGATACGACCTATTCTAATTACGAGAATACTCAGTGGTAATAGCCGTAAGTCGACACTGAAAGCCTGATCACGTTCAACAAAATGGAAAGTGTGTTTAGCTTTTCAAAAGCATTTTTTTTTCTTGGCACTATCTCTTTTCCTCTGCCCAAGCGCTTCAAACACTGGCCGACGTAACAAATTGTCCATTTGGAAGCAGTGAAGAGAAGTCAGCTTAATATAACCGAACCGATCAGATGTTAAAGAAGCCCATCAAATTTGTAAATATTTATTATCAAATAAAAAAATGCATTAAATTTTTTAAATAAGACTTCAAATGACTGGATATTTCTCATTTTTCTCCCTATTCTATTTCTCATTTTCAATTCAACATAGGGCTTTCTGAAATACAATACATGTACTGTATTTTGACCTCTTAACCAAGCTGAGAAAAAACATAAATTTGCTTTAGTTGTAAAAAAAAAATTAATTTTTTACCGAACACTTTAATATTATTTTCAATTACCCCTCTCTTCCTCTTAAAAAAATTGCTTCCCGGACTCTCGACTGACTTATTTTGTTCCTATTTCAATACTGTAATTACAGTATTTTCTTGCTATAAAATACAATAATAACTATTTAATTACATGTAATTAATTATTTACTGGCCAACACTCAATTTTTCTCCTCTTGTTATTAAAAATTACTGTAACTTTAAAGTTCTAATCTTCCATTATCTTATCACAGAACATTACTCTTAAAATATTTAGCTGCAACAATAAAGCCCGGCTAATTTTTTCGTTGTTAAAAAAAGAAAGTGGAGTTGGCGTACACTGTAGTGCCAGCAATTCGCTGTGGATTTGAAACAATTATTTACCAGTGTTTCTTAAGTTCGCCATCATTTGTCAATGTAGCTTTAATCTGGCGCTGTAGTATTCTCCAGTCGCAATAAACGGAGGATGAAAAGAATAAAAAGATAGTTTTAAAAAACTAAAAGAAATACGCTTTTAATGCGCTAAAAAGCAAAAAATAAGTTTTAAAT